>CATIWR010374506.1:0-32007 GCA_949677035.1 Omphalea diandra
GGAGAGACTTGGCAGAGGGTAAAATAACAAATATTTTGATTCCTTCCTATATTTTCCCCCCATAACCAATCAGTGTATTTTGCTTTTCCTCCCATATTTTCCTCTCCCCCATATTTTCCTCCCTCCCAATCAAAGGGTTAAAGTGAGTTGGCTTCGTGGTGACATAGAAGTGGGGATATCTTCTTGATGAAGGACCAGCTTGTGTAACATGACCAGTCTGCTCCTTTTTGGTCTTAGGATTTGCTTTCAACCCTTCGCAGGAACAATGTTGAGAAAAGAATGAGTTTCGAAATTAATAAGAACAGGACAAATAATTATCTATCATATATTCTCCCAACACAAGCTGTGCAAATCAAACGTGAAAAGTTCAGTTATATGCATCTTCTAGCTAGGTTCTGTTGCCTTCATCAGAATTCAGAATAGTGCTCCTCTACAATGAGTAATGAAAATTGAATTGTATCCATGAAATTATAAAAAAGGAAAAAAAATTCCAATAAAACTTTAAAAAATTTAGGTGACAACGTACTCCTCATTTTCAATATTGGTTCCTTCCCCTTTTGAATGAGCTCAAAAATGAAAGTCTCCCATTTTAAGCCGTTTGCAATGCGGAATGCAGTCCAACCATTTCTTATAGATACTTGACCATCATTCTTGTAACCCAACTTAGCAGGCCAAGACCTTCCTTCTTGATTCATAAGAACAATCATGCAACATCTATTCCACAGGCCATTTGACCTTGCAAATTTCCTTGGAACATTCTGCTTAGAAATACATATATGAAATGCTGACGAAAAAGAAATCAATGCATAACGGTTGATCACCAAGTAGCAAGCACTGACCACTCTACACTGTCGGGCTGTGAAAGAAGACAATTTCACCAAAAAGTAAGGGGGTTCGAGCGAAGAACCAGCTTTTCCTTCTAAGTTAGTCCTAACTTGCCTGTTCTTTGTATGCTCTCCTGAATCATCAATACACATTCTAGGAAAGCCACAAATCTATCAGCATAAAAATAGGATCAGCATTGCATCCTCCTAAAATGATGTTGCATATGAAGTGTGAAATTGATAATGAAATGTGAGACGCTCTGTAGATTTCAGAAATAGTAATCATATTCGGACTAAGAGCATGTCTAGCATTGCTATCTCAAAAGGCTATAATTGTTGGCTAAAACTGAAACATTTTTGAGTTTTGGAGGTAGTTTTAGCTATTCATGGAAGTATTAAGTGAGCTTATCAATTTAATTGCTAGCTATTTGCAAAAAGCTTCGAATATGATCTTCTTCCAAAATTTTTGGTTAACAAAATCAAATAGCAAGAATATATTATTAACCAGCAAAGAAGACTTCTTCTAACCTTTCGCTCAAAAGTTGCCATCAGAAATAAAAACTAATGAGATGAAACTTAATATATTGACATGGTAAACAGTGATGCATGTAACCTTCTGTTAAGCACATGCATGATAATGATAGCAAGGAGCAAACTTACCTAGACCAGATCCTTTAGCTAGATCTTCTTCTTGTGATGTTATTATCTCCTTTTTAATATCAAAGGAAGGATATTCTCTTTGGCAGGTAGTTGGGTCAAAAACCAAGACATCAAACACCATATCCCCTTCATGTCTAAACACCAAGAAATCACCAACATGCAAGTCATGATCTTTAGCAAAAATTTCCCAACCATCTTGAAAACGCCTTCCATTGACCTTCACATGCCAAACCTCTCCAGTACTGGTTCTAAGAACAGCCTTGTCACATTTTTTACCTTTCAAGTACTTGAAAAAAAAAAAATTGGAATTGACTGCAAGACATGTTCATTGGTCTTCGTCTGCATCTGTGTCTATCACAGCGCGCGCGCGCACACACGAAGAGATAAAGAGACTTACAAATCGATGCTCAAACCCTGGAAGGAGTGGCTGAAAAAAGTGGGGTTTGCTTGGAAGCATTCTTTCTTTTTGGAGTAGCTTTCTTGGGTAGACTAGCCTGGTTAGTTTTATCCTTTTTCTTTCATCTATATTTCTTTATTTATAGATGATGGGGATTTTGATTTAGTTGAAGTGAGATAAATTTGAGAATCTTGGCACGCCCAGTGGCTAGAGTAATGATGATTTTCTCCTTTTTTAATTACCATTGTGCTACCAATCGCCTTGGGTTGACGGTAGCTGTAATCTGTACTACTTTTTCAGAAGAATAGTATGTGTCAACACTATTTCACTCCCATATCATTTTCCCTCCCGCTCCTTTCCCTCCGGTCTATTAGATTTCAACTATGCTTCTATTGTCTTTGAAAAAAGTAGCAGTTGTGAATGCATTTGGCAGAGTAAACCTTAATTGGTTTGGTGCCAAATATTGCCTTCGTATCTTATGCTTTTCCATACATGAAAACAGATTGCTAGTAAAAATAAAAGCAGTAGATACACACAAGTTCTCAGAATTATCACACATAATATCATTCAGAAACGAAAGGTTCTAAGACTTAAAATTAGCATAGATTGCTGAGAAAAACTACAGAAAAGTATCTTTCAGTAATCTATAATTGGTTTAAGGTCTTCACAATTATATGCGTTGGCCCTTTGAAAACTGTCCATATCGCATGCTGTCCCTTGTTTTACACCTTCGAAAAAAAACAATAAGTAACAATAGTTAGTTACTAATATAAATAGCGAATTAATGGCCATTCAAGAGGGATGCTGGTCAAAGATTTAGCAAGTATTCGTCTGAGGGCAGGGTGCAAACACTGAGCAAGTAGTAGGACTAACATGTTAAGAAAAGAAAAAGGTCATCTAAAATCAATACTTATCATTCTCTCAAACTTGACTATCTGGCAGCAAAACCTTTAAAATATACATATGTAAACATTACAATTACAGCAAGAAGAAGATCACTAATTATACCAATTTCACTAGTATTGCTTCATCGAACCACTCAGTAACAAATAATGTGGCTTTTTTGCCAGATATGATATACTTTTGCAGAGTGAATACCATATTTTGCTCAGATAAAATCAAATTGGATAAAAACTTGCTACAGACCAGAATCCAAATTTGTAGATTTTGGTCAGATTTACTAGAAAAGTATAAAAATGCATTAGTAACAAAATCAAATTGGATAAAAACTTGCTACAGAAACCAGAATCCAAATTTGTAGATAGGGGGACAAGAAGTCTAAATTTGAAATACTATAACTTGCAGAATGCATTGAATATGAGTAATAATCCTTGCCAAAACAAAGTGATTACAGGTGAAAAACTTCCTGGATTTTATGTACCATTGAAAACTCAGAAACATATATAGCACATTGTTTAACATCTATTTGAATGTGTATGGGCAATACATCCTGTAGCTTTTTTACAAAAATGTTCCTAAGTTCATCTTAAAAAAGATAAGATTCTATCACTTTTCCTGACATCAGAAAAAGAGAAAAGGGAGGGAAAAGAAAACACTAAGTACGAGGAAAACTTACTGCAAATTTTGTTCAATGAGCTCTAAACTGAAAGAATCTCCTGGCTTAACACCATTTGCAACACTGCTACCACTACAGCCGAATATATAAACTTCGCCCTTTATTTTATTGTACCATAAGCTTGCTGGCGAAGACATTCCCTCTTGATCCTCCAGAACTATCCCAAAGCATCTATTGGTGAGGTTGTGTTGCCTTGCAAATGGCTGGGGCATACACTGTTTGAAAATAAAAATTTGAGGGGCTGACAAAATTTAATCCATACATATTTGAAGAAGCAAGTGTCCTAAATCTACAACGATTGAAACTGCTAGATGTCACTTGTGCCACAAAGTAGGGTTGTTCAAGAACAGCAGAACTAGTCTTCGCTTCTGAAGTAGTAATTGGTTACTTGTTCTTCTGGGGCTTCCCTGAATCATAGAAACACATCTAAGAAACAGAACTCACTAATATGATAGCTAATCCTGGGAGAAAACATGTTGAATCTATCACCATAAGCATAACATATACGTCCCATCTACCAAGAATCAGATGGCTTTTGATTTGTCATTGGTCAAAAACATATAGCATTTTTTTAGGCTATGTTTTGTCATATCATTGGAGTTTGAAAGGAAACTCTACTTTCACTTGGATTATGAAGCATGCAATTGATCTTCAAATAAGAATGAAACTCTGTTGAAAAATAAAAAGCATATGAAACATGGATGATGTAGCACAAAGCAATGAACTTACAGGAACTGGATTCTTTCGCTAGTTCTGCTTCTGGAAATTTCTGCAACTGAACTCCATATATGAATAATAATCATGACTATAATTGATATGCACTGGGTAAATCAGTACTCACTGGTTTAGAGTTTTCAAGGTGAGTTGCCTTCATACCATCAGAAAAATGAGGATGTTTGCTTGATGAATATCCAGCTTGTTTCTCAAGAAAAATCAGCTCCTTTTTAACTTCACTATTTTCTTTCTGCCCTTCATAACACCATTGATCATAGAGACACGAAGTGTTTAATCATTAAGAACCAGATAAAGAATAACCTCACCAACACCCACCCACAAAGTTGAGCAGGTCAATGATTTTGATGAGAAGTGTTTGTTTCCTCTGAAATCAAGCATAACTAACCAAAAAAAAGAGATGGCACCCATACCAGCACGAATCATAATCTTTCAATAGTATATGCTAGCAATTTTAAAACAAGAATGAACATAAATCAAAACTTTCAAAGTTGAGCACTGCTTACTGTGCAACTTAAATATAGGCATCTTCCCTTTTTCAATGAGGTTAAATTTGACGGAGTCCCGTGTTAAGGTTATTTGCAATAGGGAAGTTGGTCCATCCATGTCCAATATAAATTGAAGAGTGCACAAAGAACTTACCAGAAGTACATTTTTCTGCAGGTTGTTCTTCTTCTTGTTGAAAAACAATTTCCTCATCTTTAATTTCAAAGGAAGGTATTTCTCTCTCACAGGTACTTGGGTCAAAAATCCAAACATCAAAAACCATATTACCTTCATGTCGAAAGACCAAGAAATCACCAACATGCAAATTATGATTTTTTACAAAATCTTTCCAGCCATCTTCAAACTGCCAACCATTGATCTCTACAGGCCAAAGTTTCCCAGTAAGGCTTCTTAGAGTGGCTTTGTCACATTCTTGCCCTTTCAGGTACTTGAAAAAGGAAACAGGAATGGACTGCAAAGCATGGATTTTTATCTTAGTTTTTGAGTGTGTATGTAAGAGTTCAAGAGAAAAGGAAAGAAAGAAAGAAAGAGAGACTCTTACGAAATGATGCTGAAAACCAGGAATGAGTGGCTGGAAAAAGTGTGGTTTAGAAGGAAGCGTTGTATCTGTATCTGTTGCCATAGTGCAAAGAATTTTTTTTTTTTTTTCAAAGATCAACTTTTCAAAACAAATTGCTTTGCTTCCACTTCACACCCCTGCTTGCAAATCATCTAGACAAACCAAATTTCAGCTCTATCCAAATATGAAAATGAATAGAGGACATTTCCAGTTCTTGCAATTGACAAATTGCTTCAAAATACCCAAACATTTAAACCACAAAACTTGAAAAACCAAAGAAAAGGCCTTGTGGAGCTCCTTGCACGTCTGCCATTGAAGGCCAAAAACTTCTCTGGCGGTGCCCTTAGTCTCAAAAAGAAAGCAAACTGAGAACCACCAAAGACAAAAGAGCCAATTTTGTTTTTGTTCCCTTTTTCTCTCTGCGTTTTAATTTTAGGGGATGCCATGGAATGATTGCAATGTCCTTTTTGATTCCCCAACCTGAACAGCGGAGTATAAAGTACAGAGGCAACTTTGCCTTTTGCAGGTGTTTCTTTTGCAGGAAGAGAAGGACACAAAGGTCAAGAAGAGGGAATCAAATCGGGCTGATTTGATAGGTCAAGAAGAGTGAATCAAATCGGGCTGATTTGATGGTGATGGCCCAAATTCAAAACGAAATTATCGCTAAATGTATTAATTAAATTCAACCGCGATTGAATCATCTGCACAAAATTCTGTTAGTATTTATAATTCTCTTTTTATAATATTTATAAATATGCTTGTTCTAAAATCTATTTATATTTATTTATGTATAAAAAAATTTATCAATTAATTACTTTTAAAATTTAAAATTTTTTATTTTATAAATAAATATTATAAAATTTAATTTTTTAAAAAATATTTTATATTATTATAAATTAAAATTTAGATATAATATGACAATAAGTTCAAATATAGTTTTTAAAAAGTAAAATTATAAATTAAAATTTATATATCATTTTTATAAAAATAAAAAAGAATCTCCTCTCGTTTTAAAAAAAGAAGATACTCATTATTTTGATATAATAATTGATAGTATGTGAACATGAATTCTGATTGAACTTTAAATTATACTTACTTTTTTATTAAAATATATATTTCAATTTAAAATTTCAAATGTTAGTTTGATAAAATTTTATGAATATAATTAAATTTAAATTAAAATTAAAATTTGAAATTTATTCAAATTTAAGTTAAATTTTAAAAGTTAAATAAATAAACATGGGTATAATAAAATTTAGCTCGATACAGTTAGATTTGCAGTGGTAATTGTGTTTTATTATAACTAAGTTCAAAATTAAAAGAGATACTTAAAACTAAATTATTAATAATAAATTTATCTTAAATATTTACAATTTCCAAAAAAGCTACATTGAACAGAATTTTGATAATTATACGCTCAAAATCTATTAATAACTAAATTGTACAAAACACAAAAAATAAAATTTTTTACCTTAACAAACTTTATAAAAACAAAGTATAGATTTGTTATCTAAAAACTAAGAGATGGTCTTCTTATATTAACCAGCTGGATTCATTAAATTAGGAAAATACTTTTCTAAAGCAATATTCCACTATTATTGATTATTTTTCTCAAATATAATTTCTTTTATCATTTTTTTTACGTTTATTGATGGATTAAATTATTCTTAAGTTTAATTATGTGTTTTGATGGGTCAAAATTAATAAAATATATATTTTCTCGCATGCAATTATAAATTTATAAAATTTGTTATAAAGAGAAAATTATTCGAGATATATGTTTCTCACTCTGAAAACAATTTTAATATGATTTTGAATGTTTGTTTTATTGTTTAGAATAAAAAATCATGAGTTTTGATATATTATGGATGAAAAATAGTTAAAAATAAATATATTTAAACTCAAAATCAATCATAAAAAAGAGAAAATCGAGTCGTTGA
Organism: Omphalea diandra; assembly: GCA_949677035.1. Lineage (NCBI taxonomy): Eukaryota > Viridiplantae > Streptophyta > Magnoliopsida > Malpighiales > Euphorbiaceae > Omphalea > Omphalea diandra. Next base: position 7,196 of record CATIWR010374506.1, read on the forward strand.
AGGTTAAAGATAATGTTTGCGATTAATTCTTAATACAGGAAATAATTTGCAGAAAAATATTTATTTTATATTTTATTTTGTGTTTACTTTCATTGATGCAACCATCAATTAAAAAAAAGAAAAAATTTGAAGATTATGTTTGTGTTTAGTTTTCCTTACATAATAAAATATTTACAAATAGTTTATTATTAATTTATTTCAGTTTATTATTGGGTTGCAAATAGTTTATTACTAATTTAAAATTATTACAAATTAAATACATAAAACAGTTTGCAGAAAAAAATGTTTATTTTTTGTTGATGCAATCATTGATAAACAAAAAAAAAAACAATTAAAACGTACAGATTATCTTAAACTTTTAATAAACAAAATTTTTTCTCTTTTTATAACTAATTTTTAGCTTAAAAATATTTATTTGTTAACTATTTTTCATCTAAAATATATAAAAATTCATCATTTTTTATTTTACACAATAATAACGACACAAACAATTATTAAATCTTAAAAAATAAAAATAAAATTCTAGTAAAATATTTATAAATTATTTATTATTGATTTATTTTGATTTATTATTGTGTTATAAATGGTTTATTAATGATTTAAAATTGTTAAAAATTTAATACAAAAAATCATTTATAGGAAAATATTTATTTTATATTTATTTTTTTTATTGATATAACTATCGATAAACAAAAAGAAAAAATAATAACAATTAAAACGTAAACATCATTTTCAACTTCTAACAATATGATTTTTTCCTCTTTTTATAATTGATTTTCAACTCAAGACTATTTATTTGTTAACTAATTTTTATATAAAGTATATAAAAAATTATCATTTTTTATTACAACAGGAAAAACAACTATTAAATTTAACAAAAATAAAATCTCACAATCTCGTCTTCATCTTTTTATTTTTCTTCATCTTATTTATTTTTTTAGAGAGAAAATATATAAAAAATCATTATTTTTTATTATAGACAAAAATAATTATTAAATTTTAGAAAATAAAAATAAAAATAAAATCCTACAATCTCATCATCATATTTTTCTTTTTCTTCATTTTTTTAGAGAGAGACATGAATAAAACAAATAAAGTAAAAAGACGAGTTCTCATGCAATGTATAAGTCATGTTATGTCTAACTTAATAAAGCAAAATATGAGCAATATTTTTAAATAATTTTTTTTAATAAATTAAAATATGAAAAAATAAGAATATAAAATACAAAATATAAATGTAAAAAATAAAAATAAAAATAAAAATAAAAATAAAAATATCATAATATCTTTTTAAAACATATAAAATGTAAAAGTTTTTGATAAAAAAAAAAAAAAAAGTATGCAACGCGTCATTGTTTTAAATTAAAATGTGTGATTAGAAGAGGACATGGGCAGCCCAACCTTTGGCCTTAATAATATTTTTGTGGATGCGATGGAGCAATCTCAATCTCAAAATCTTCAAGAGGCTCGAGGGCAGCCAAACAAAAACACTCCATCTATGTATCAATGGCTCTCGCCATGTTGCCAGCTGTTTGTTCTTACTTTCCTCCTTCAAATCCAATTTATATTTTATTATTTTTAATTCTCCTAAGTCCACATTCTCCACATTTCGCATGCAAAACGGCCTATTCCAAAAGTCTTCAATCGCTTTATCTAATAAACCCTATCCTTCTACCTGCAAAACCAAGCAAGATTTTTGCTTTCTGATGTAAATCTGATCAGTTTTTCAGGTATCTTTTATTGATGATAAGATTATTTCATTTCTTCATTTGATTACTAATTCTGGGGGTTGTTTGGTTTCTGCAGGAGATTTCCTGGAAATTAGTTTGATTCGATAATGTGACTCCATCCACTTTGCTGCCTGAGTGAGATTCTTCCCTACGGAGACTAAATTGTCTTGAGTTCTTTTCTATTATCGGAATTCATCATAATCTCTAATTATCGGTCATGGAGAATCGTAACGAGGCAGAAACTACTCCTTTTTTAAGGTTCTTTTGCATTTTAGTTATCTGATGATGTTGTTTCATTTCTTTTTTAATAATACAACTTAGAAGAGCTGATGGTAATGGTAATATGAGAATGCAGCTTGTTTGCTGCCTTTGTCTTATGGGATTGCTTCCATGGCCATGGTTTTTATCAATAAGGCAATCCTTATGCAGTATTCTCACTCCATGACCATTATCTCTCTGCAGGTATTCAATTCACTTTCACTATATGGGATATGTATTCTACAATATTATTGTTAATGGATAGGTATTCTTATTGTTTTAGCAACTGGCCACCGCATTGCTTATACACTTTGGCAGCCAAACGGGATGCACAAAATCCTGGGGATTTGATATGGAAACTGCAAAGAGGCTTCTCCCCGTCTCACTGTTTTACAATGCCAATGTCGCATTTGCTTTGCCAAGCTTGAAAGGAGTTAATATTCCTATCTATATCGCAATAAAGAGATTGACCCCACTCGCTGTACTTATTGCTGGCTTCTCCTCAAGAAAGGGAAAGCCTGCCACACAGGTTTGTTGTCATATCTTTCTTCGGAATTACATAGGACTCTGTTGTACTTCTGTTGTCAATTTGGTTTGAATTGAACTTTCATGCATATTTGATTGGATATATTTGGCCAGTAATTCATTTGATTCATTCATTTCCTCTGTAATGGTGCATATAGTCCCCATAACTTATTCCTGTTCTCTATAACATAACATTAGCACTACCTGTTCTGGGCCTCAACTGCATAGTTCCATAGAGCTTGGAGTTGAATGAATAGAATTATATGGGTAAAGTGCAAAATCTGATATTTTCTAGTACATGATACTATAACTGTCACATTAAATCCTTGAAGAAGCATTTTCACTACTACTGATCTACCTTATGATATGTTTCATTAAAGTATCGTATGTTTCCATCCTATTTTAGGTGACTCTTTCCGTACTATTGACTGCTGCTGGGGTTCTTATAGCAGCACTTGGAGATTTTTCCTTTGATCTATTTGGATACGGCATGGCCCTAACTTCTGTCTTCTTCCAGTTGACTAATTAGTCCTTAATTGTTCATGGATATGAATAGTGCCCTGTTGTTTTGCTTACTAATAATGGCCTTTGAAATTGTAGACTATGTACCTTGTGCTGGTTGAGAAGTCCGGTGCAGAAGATGGGCTTTCTTCTGTTGAGATAATGTTCTATAATAGCTTTTTGTCTCTTCCATTTTTGATGTTTCTGATTATTGCTGCTGGAGAATTTCCAAACTCTTTGTCATTACTATTTGCAAAGGGTCAGAATCTCAACACTTTCTTTAGATTTGGATCATTCTCTCATTGCATCAGGAAGCACATATAGGCTGCTCGAAAGTTTCTTGTTATATTATCAGCCCTATGACCCTGTTCACCAACATTAAGATTTAATTTGTGCTGATTTATAGTTTGCGTTCTATTTAGATTGGTGTCGACGTGTGTACTTCATGAACCCATTAATTTGTTGTTGGATCTTTGGGATTGAGGTTTGGTGCAATAATGTTATTTCCTGCATCAAGTATGGTAAAGTACTTGGAGATTTTCTAATAAAGTGGAACAATGTTCTGTGATAGTTTTTCTCAAATGCTTCATTATATTGTTCAATGTTTAATCTAAGATACACAAAGGTTGTTCTACTTAAAAAGAATTCGAATATGGAGGAAATTTGAAAGGATAAAAAGATGTGATATATTACATTTAATACTAGATTTGTAAAAGATAACAATCACTAGCTTTTTCTCATTGCTTCAAGGTGCTGTTTATGTACTAGTTAAATGGTCTGTTTTTCCTTTGATATCAATTGCATTGTACATTAAAGTGCTGTTTTCCCCTTTTACATGGCATAGAATTTGCATTCAATTGTGTAATACATGGAACAGATTTCTAACTTGATTATTGTTTGAAATTGCAGGGTAATTCTTTATCATTTTTGGTGATTCTTATTTTTTCGTTGGTGATGGGCATTGTTCCCAATTATACCATGTTCTTGTGTACTATAGTCAAGTCTGCTCTAACAACAACTATCGTAGGAGTCCTCAAAGGTGTTGGCTCTATGGTATGCGCCAGAGTATATTTTAAGGTTTTATTGTTCAATGTTTTTATAATCAGACTGGTGATTGAACCGGTTGGCTAGCCAATTCCCAGTCCAGCCAATTCAACCAATCCATTTCGATAGAACATTATTTATGAAAAATTTTGAATATATATGTAAATATATTTAAAAATTTTAAAAATCATAAAAATTAGTATGATATAATATAATAAAATAAGGGGAAAACATTTTTAATGTTTAAAATAAAAAAAAGATAATTTTAAAAAAATTTTGAAATTTTTTACAAAATGATGTAGTTTTGAATTGAATTGGTTTCATCTAGGTTCCGATTTAGTGGGCTGGTTTTTTTATTTTTAATCAAACCAAACTATTGATCGATTTCCAATTTTGCTGGTTCAGTTCAGTTCCAAAAACATATTGTTGCATAGAAGTTTTTCTAAAAAGAGAAAATATATACCTTTAAATCAAACACTTCTAAAGCAAGTTGTATTCAAATTTTAAATTTTACTCTTTGTTTCTGATCTTGTCTATGATAGTGCAACCTTCACCTAACTGTTCTGCTAAAATTAAATTGATTAGCATATGCATTAAAGTTTGTTTATTTGCTGTTCAGACTCTTGGTTTTGTCTTACTGGGTGGCATACAAGTGCATGCTCTGAATGTGACTGGATTGGTTATCAACACAGCTGGCGGGGTGTGGTATTCATATGCCAAATATCAGCAAAAGAAGAACAAGCCACCAAGGTTAATATCAGATGTAGAAGCTCACCGCAAATGAATTTATTCTTGAGGATTGCTAGCATTGATGAACTGCGGTTTGTGTTGTTTCTGTGCTAACTTGTTGATTCTCCTACATTGTAATATTTACCATGAAATGGTAGTAACAACCAAAAGAGGACAACGTTAATGGGAAAAAGGCAATAGACAGGATTTTTTTTTTTTTTGTTCCTTCAATTTTCTTTCTGTTTATGACTACAGCTCCAGTTTTTTTTTTTACTATGGAACTTGAATAAAACACATCATTGGACGTTATTTACATATTGGATTTTTTTAAAAAGAAAAATATTGTCGATGCAGATGTAGTTTTCAATTGACATTTAATCCTCCTATCACCGTAGTCTGATATTGCGTCTTTGTATTGGCAATTAGGAAAATTAAGGACCAAATGAACCTAAACTGTTCAATAGTTATTGGATTTTTTTCCGCCCACACAGATCTTTTGGACCTGAACAATGGTTCAATAGACGCTGTAATTGATGATGGATTTTGGCAATTAGGGAGAGGGCCTTTTTTTTTTTTTTTTGTCAGATTAATCTATCCAAGTTTTAGGTAAAATCATCTCATTGAAAACAAGTACAGTGGAAGAAACTATTAGCCTTTAATCTGAACTCAGGATAGGAGGGGACCTAATTCTTGTTTGGGCTCTTGGTTGTTGGAGGGGTGATCTGAAAGGTGTCTAGAGATCCTCTAGTAGGTAAAGTATTTTCTTGAAAATTTTACGTGATATTCATTACCCAATAGTAAGCTTACAAAAATCGGCAACAAATTAGGTAGGGCATAATGCCCGTCAACGGTTGAAAGAAAAATATGGTTTTGCCCTACTTTGCTTAACTGGTTTTGTATAGTTATGTTGAAAATGAAAGCTGGCCATGGTTGCTACATGTAATTCATCAATGTATCATTTTGGAAGATGAATGTGGACCTCCTCTATTTTGAAATTTTTAGGCTGCAACTTGCTCGTAGCAAGAACCAATAGCATGTTTCAAATTTTAACTTGAAAACGCCTGTTCATTAGGATACTTAATTGGGTAGATGAATTTATGCATGCCAACATAAAACATATATGTAGAATGTATTTATTAGATCATACATTAATTCCTTATAATTAAATTTGCTGGAATTTCACAAAATTCCTAGTAAAACCTTTTGAGTAATGGCTGTAGATGGTGGTGCATGTGCATTTGTTTTGAATAGGAGAGTAAAAAGATTATCCCTTTGTATAATCATTGATTAAAAATAAAAATGTTACATAATCCACTTTTATAATTTGTGTATGATCAATTGTCACCGACAAAATATTGGTTAGAAAGAGGGGCATATTCTATTAGTGGTAGGCAACAAGTGTGTGTACAGTAGGGGCATTGTTTCTGCATGGTTGTCCTCTAAGGATGGAATTCTAAGTCTCTCTCTCTCTCTCCATGTTTCTAGCATGCCAAAAACATTATTCAAGACTCGTTATTATTGGTTACTGCTTGCTAATTAATAAAATCTACATTTACTTCAAATTCTTGGTTTCAATAAAACAATCATACAATATAGTTTTTTTTTTTTTGTCGTTTAACTAATGCTTAAGAAAATTTTATTAGTTACTCATTAAAAAGTTATATATTTCAATAAAGAGAACAGAAATCACTAAATAACTAAAAGCGGAAAGAAAATGAAAATTTCTTAGCGACGTGATTAAAATGAAACTTTCTTAGAGACGTGATTATATTATGTACCTTGGGAAAATGGCACTAATGAAGAAGAGAGGTAGGGTTAGTAGATGTGGCACTTGTCTTCAGAGACTTTAGACTCGCGGTTTATGATGCCAACTACTTACAATACAAACCTACAAATCGCAACTAAAATATTAATTGCGTTTGGTCACATCCACTTGCATCCGTCCTGCACGTGTTTATGTATGCTCCTGATTCTTGATGACACCCTTTCATGATCATGATTTTCTCTGGATATTCTTGCATGATTAAGATTTAGAGACCCTTAGTTGGTTGCATCATAGTAGAAGAAAGAAAATCCAACCCTATTTGCTCTGCTCTCATTAGGAATTATCCCATATGCCAGAATCAGATATTATCTGATTTTCTGATTTGTATTTGTTTTTCCCACACTTCAGTTATATTGTTTTAACCCACTTTGGGATACTGTCTAATTTTTATTATTGTAGTATTTCGCTTCTGATCTTGCATTAATTGCATGCATATTACTTAGGAAGTCAATTCCAGTATTAGTGATAATTAAGCTTGTAATTAATGAGAGTTAAGTAATTAGTGAGTGAATAGAGAGAGACAAGATTAGGTGTAGCAGAGTTGCTCCATTACTTCTCCAGCTCAGAATATGCTAATATAAGATGATTCCAGATTTTGCTTAAACAACCTAATACTATCACATGCAATGGAACACAGATCTATAAATAATTGACAACACCCAAACAAAACATGAAAAAAACCAAGACAAAATTTAATAATGCCACTAAAAATATTTTTTGGCATAAAATCCAAACAGCTAAACACTCTACTTAGTAGCATAGTCATACTCATTCTATATACTTTCATAATTCTGTTGTTAGAAATTTCATGTTCAACCAAAGCTGTTGATGCAAATTTTTTAGGTCTAGTTTCGGAAGGATTTGATTTTTGAGTTGAGCAACATATATTTACTATAAAGGATAAATAGAAACTATCCAAATAGAATGCAATAAGTAGATAACTAATGTGTTTTGGATGATTAATTAATAAAAAATACTTTATTAATCTTCTTTAACATTGATAGTTTTTTCTTGAGTTTTTGGTGCCAATTATTTATTCTCGCTCAAATACAAAATTAGTGTTTTAAAAATTGAGTAGTGACTAGTCCATCAAAACAGTGAGATTAGAAATCAAACTACTAAAAGGTTCCGTTATTTTCAAACCAATTTCCAAATTTCTTATTTTAATTATTATAAATATATTTCTATATTCAAAATTTTAATTTCTTAAACTATTTTAATGATTTTTTAAAAATTTTATTTATTATTCAATGAATTGAATTAACTAATAGAATAAAAAATTGATTAATTGGCTGATTTACTAACCAGTCTGATTTAAAAATATTGCACAAAACTAATCTCATTAAAATTATACTTTTTTAGATCATCACTTAAATTCTCTATATGCACTTATCTTTGAGAATATAGATACATTTAATTAGTCATTTTTCTATTAGAAATAATTTATAAGTTTTTTAATTTATACAAAATTATTTTTATTTTTTATTTTTAACTTTTCTAAAAATCATTTTATATGAAAATTATTTTCTATTTAGAAAAATGTTCATTTACTAAAAATAAAAATCAATTTCTAATTGAAAAATAATAAATGAGTTTAAAGTTAAGTTAAAATTATTATCTTTGAAGAGATGTCTTTCATAAAATTTAAGGAAAAAAAAAAAAAAAAAGAAACATAACTATCATCTCTGAGAAGGATTTTCAAAGATTCAGACATCTATTTTATAAACACAATTTCATCAATATTTTGAAAATTAATAGTTCTAGCCAAATATAGTATACAACTATATATTGATTTTAAAGAATAAAAATACAATATTTTAAAAAAAGATTAAAAAAATATATCAAAATAATGAGACTCAGCTACAAATAATTTGTAACTTTATATTTTACAGCAAAAATATTAATACCTCCATATAAATATAGATGAATATATAAATTTACAAATCTTCATCATTTCATCTCTTATATATATATATATATATGGCTAAATTTTTTTAAATTATCAAAAATATTTGATTCTATTTGATTTCTTCTAATTAATATAATTTTGCCTTTGATATTTCACATAATTCTTAGTATTCATCTTATGTTAATTGACTAACTTATTTAGAATTATAAAAAATATTCGATTATTTTTTATTTTAATTACTATAATTTTTTTAAAATTATAAGTTTATTTTCATTTCTAATAGGAAAAAAAAAGTTATACATCTTTTTGTACTTAGTGATTTTAGTGTGATTGTACATTTGTTACATTAGTTAAAAGAGTAGTTGCTCCCTTGATAGTTAGATCCGTAAAACTTTTTTATAGTTATAATAAATTAAATTAATTTTATTATTATGAATAAGTTTTAACTTAGTAGAAGTGTAGTTATAAAAATTATTATTTTGATTTAATGGATTCTAATTAGAGTATATTTTAAATTGCATGTCTATAAAAATGATATAAAATCTAATTTATTTACTTTTCTTGTTCTTGATTTTTATGACTTCTCAATACCCAAATGAAGGAAGATATTAAAGAATAATATTTTTAATATCAAACCGGTCAGTGAATTGATTAATTAGTCAGCTTGATTGGTTCAATTAGTTTATTAATAAATAAAATTTTAAAATTTCATTAAAATAACTTTAAAAACTAAAAATATAAAATATATTTATACTAATTAAAATTAAAAAATTGATACAAAACTAATCAAATCGGTTAGTGATCTAATTCTCAATTGAACTGATTTGATCAATTTCTATTTGATTTTCAAAATAATGTTGAAAAATATAATTAACTATAATAATATTTTATATATATTAATAGCTTATTAGAGATTTTGTTTGAACAAATTAAAATGCATAGTAAATAAAGAAAAATAATCTTTTTTTTTTTGAAAAGTAAGTATGGAATAAATGAAAAAAAAGAATGAAATTTGAAGATGAAATTTTCACTAAACCTACTTGGATAAGCATATGTTTGTCCATAAAAATATTAAATAATATAATTATCCTAACTTAGAATATAAAAAAAAAATCAAAATTACCCTCTCTATCGAGATAGATTTTATCTATTTAGCATTATTTACTATTAATAGCAAAAAATTTGAATTCCCAATTTTTATTTATTTGAAAGAAAGACTAGATAAAATATTCTAAAAACCCACAAATAATGGTAACATTTACATTATCATAAACCGAATTAACAATAACATAGGCAAAGAAATTAATATATATATATATATATATATATAGAGAGAGAGAGAGAGAGAGAGAGAATTGTATTCTTGTACTGGCACGCAAGCCAAAGAAAAGATGGTACATTTTTAAGAGCATTAGCTATCTAAGCACCCAAAAGTGTCGAATAAGTGTTAAACGAAATGAAAAAAGACGAAGAAATGTCAAAAAAAAAAAAAAAAAAAAAAGAAGAAGAAGAGCATAAGTCCATAGCTTTCTTTATAAGTAAAGTTGATGTAGGAATCGTTTCTAGTATCCGACTTACTTCTCCAAAAAAACCTCCACATCTCCATTTGTAATTGTTATTCATGGTAAAAGTAAAGCATAATTTAAATCTCTTATGATACTGGCAGAAGCAGTTAATTTATGTTCCTTTTTCATTTTATATTGTTAAGCCAGGAATTAGAAACTTTTCATGCCATTCATGTGATGAGATATAAATATGGGGAAAATGTGGGTGGCTATTGATCCATAACAAAAGAAAGAATAGAGGGGACTAGATGATGCTTTGCATATTTCTTTGCCTTTCTTATTTGTTCTACCCTTATTGTATTATTAACTAATCAGATTACTATCAAAACTGTGCCACTTTAATTGGCACTAGCATAGCATCATCCTTATTGCTTTTTCGTTTTTATAAGGAACTGGGCTGAGACATGGTTTTATTGAGAATGGACAGCAAGCGAGGGATGACATCATTCATTTCTTGGAAATAGATGTGAAAGACAGTCTTATCTCCATAGGAGTGGCCTTTCTATTGCATAGAGGAAGGGCAATGTTGATATTTCAGGATGGCCCCCATCCAGTGTGGCTGTTGTATACAATATCTTTTCTTTTCATTTTTTTTTTCAAAAATTTACTGATGTGGACAAAATTATGACAAAAAAAGATTTGAGAAAAGAAGAATATTCTTCTCTCATTTTTCACACCATAACCGACATTTTCCAGTGAAAATTTGTGATTTCTATAATTGTTTAGCTAATATGGTTGGTTGTAGATAAGCCTGTTTTGGATTGTTGCAACAATTAGCCTTCAAAAACGAAAAAAAATTTCTAACTAGTGCTATTTATGAAATTTTACTTTATTTATTCATTGATGCAAACACTACTGCAAATGAATTTGTGCAATTAGCAAATTCATTATTATTTAGGATTTCTGAATTAATGTTTCATTTTGTTTTTTTAATTAAGTGGTATAAAGTTAAAATTTTTATATTATTCAAAAATCTTTAAGTATACTAGATAAAAATCTTATAATGATGAAAATTTAATTTGACTCTCTTTTCTAATTAAAAAAAGAAGATAATTCAAACATAAATTAGTAAGAGGGAAAAAAGTGACTCTTTTATTATTTCCTCTATTTTAAAATATTTTACATTATAGAGTTTTTGTTTTTATTTTTATTTTATTTGACTTTTTAGAGAATCATATATATTGAAGTACTTTTTTCTATTTTTATTATTTTTCTTTGTTTTCATTAAATACTAACATTAGAGGTATGGAGAGAATGTAATGAGGTGGGAGAATGAGTTTTAATGTAATGGAAATAAAAGTAATTTAGTAATTTTATTTTATTAATTAAGGAGATTTAATAACTTATTAATTCTTGTACATACTATCAAAATCTCAAATATTTTGAAACAAATGAAGTATTATACATGGAATGTGTTACTGTATTTTGAATAACCAAGATTATTGCCTCTAGAAATCTTTAATAAATATTGGTCAAACACCTGATAGACCATTTTTATCAAAATTTTCACTGGATTATGGATGTTTACTTGCCAGTCAACTGACTGATGTATACACTCTTTGGCTGATGCTAGTGTGTGTTTTTTTAATTATTTGGGGAGATAGCAGATCCCATATTTGTGTTTAAGATATCCACCAAATGGTAAAAATTAGCAAGTGAAGGGGAATGGATGGGTTTTGTTTGTATTATTAGACAAATACACATGGTGTTAGGGTCTCACAGCTGCAGATGCCTTTCCTCATAATATTTGCCTTTGCCATGTTGGATCTGTTGTTGTAAAGACTAAAGCGTGTCTTTAGGAGGACAGAGAACATCTCTCCCACTGCACTTCCTTTGCTTCTCCTTGCTACATTGTATTGTTTAGCATGAGTAGCTTGAGTTGTTTTGGGTTCTTGATTTAAGGGATCTAATGGGTATGTCTCATTTCTTGGTTTTGGGATCTGGCTTTTGAAGATTTCTTGATAAAGTTCCAAGTCTTTAAGGCTTTTGGTTCTTGGGTTTTAGATTATTTGTGCAAAGATAGAGAAAAATGGCTCCAAGATTGGATTTTTCAGAGTGGTGGACAAAGAATAGCAAGAAGGGAACTCCTGTGGTCGTCAAAATGGAGAATCCCAACTACTCAGTTGTAGAAATCAATGGCCCAGATGCTGCATTCCAGCCAGTTGAAAAGAGCAGAGGCAAGAATGCCAAGCAAGTCACATGGGTTTTGCTCCTCAAAGCTCATAGAGCTGTTGGTTGTGTTGCTTGGTTAGCTACTTTCTTCTGGGCATTGCTTGGTGCCATCAAGAAGAGATTGATCTTTAGACAAGGAGTTACTGTGGCTAGTGAAAAGTTAGGCAAAGGAAAATTGGTACTTAGAATCATAAGAGTTCTTCTGGTGACTTCTTTGGCAATTTTAGCTTTTGAAGTGGTTGCTTATTTGAAAGGTTGGCATTATTTTGGGAATGCTAACCTTCACATTCCAAAGACTTTGGATTTGCAAGGATTGCTCCACATGGTTTATGTTGCTTGGTTAACATTTCGGGCTGATTACATTGCACCTCCAATTCAAGCTCTCTCTAAATTCTGTGTTGTTCTGTTCCTTATTCAATCTGCAGATCGCATGATACTTTCCCTAGGTTGCTTTTTTATTAAACTTAAGAAGATTAAACCCAGGATTCATGGGGATCCATTCAAGTCAGAGGATCCTGAGACACCAAATTCCGAGTATCCAATGGTTCTTGTTCAAATCCCGATGTGTAACGAGAGAGAGGTAAAAGAGACTGAACGTTGTCTCCTCTTTTTCTTGTCTGCTTTTTTTTTTCTTGATTAAATTAGTATATAGAAGTATCAGCTGGTGGCAAATTTTTTATTTGCAAGTTACTGTGGTGATTGAATATGTAGTTTAAGCAAATGGGATGACAAGGATTTTGCCTAACTCTGCATAGATTTGAGATATAGTAAGTAGAAGACTACATGTTTGCAGGACAATTTTTCTTTTTTAAATTTTTAGCAACTATTCAACAAATAGGCTGAGGTTTGATTTATAGGTTCAAAGAATTAAGCGCCCAAGTAAGGTACTATAAGCTTCTCTGTGAAAAGAATGAGAAATTATGTTATACGAGGATCTGCTGTTTTAGTTCACTACTTAAAAGAAGTCTCTTTTATAGATTAGAGGAAGCGATGATGTCCAAGATTAGCATAAGGCATAGCGATAGCAATCTTGGTTAAGTACAGTGTCCATGCTTTTTATAGGCTTTTTTGCTGGCTCCATGCAGGTATACGAGCAATCTATCTCTGCAGTCTGCCAATTTGATTGGCCAAAGGATCGGCTATTAATACAAATTCTTGATGATTCTGATGATGAGAGTATCCAATGTTTGATTAAGGAAGAAGTTGCTAAGTGGAGCCAAAAGGGTATCAACATAATTTATCGGCATCGTGTGGTTAGAACTGGTTATAAAGCTGGTAATCTCAAGTCTGGAATGAGCTGTGATTATGTGAAAGATTATGAGTTTGTTGCGATATTTGATGCTGATTTCCAACCTAATCCGGACTATCTTAAGTTAACTGTGCCTCATTTCAAGGTGGATAAAAACAAAGATATCAGTCTCAATGACCTACACTTTCTATAAAATTTCTTTTCAGGAATTGACTCCATATCTCTTGTATCATGTATTGCAGGACAATCCTGAACTAGGGTTGGTTCAGGCAAGATGGGCCTTTGTGAACAAGGATGAAAATTTATTGACTCGTCTCCAAAACATTAATTTGAGTTTTCATTTTGAGGTTGAACAGCAGGTCAATGGCATATTCCTCAATTTCTTTGGATTTAACGGAACTGCTGGTGTTTGGAGAGTAAAAGCCCTTGAGGAGTCTGGCGGATGGCTTGAAAGAACAACAGTAGAGGACATGGACATAGCTGTTCGTGCACATCTCCATGGCTGGAAATTCATTTTCCTTAATGATGTAAAGGTACTTTTTTGTTTCCATCAATTCAAGTTCATCATTCCATTGATTTATTTTGACTATGCAATGGATTTACAAGTTTAGAATTTGGTTTCCTATATTGTTGGGTAGAATTAAGTAAGAGAGGTGGAACTAGTTGAAAACTATGATAGTTGTGAAGTTCTAACAGTTCTCCCAAATAATTATCATCTCTGTGTCTGCTAAATTTTAGTACATAACCTTGTTGAAGATAAAATAGGTGCGTAACTTTTTTTTTTTTTATGACAATGTTAGCAAATTGGAGGTCTTAATACTGTGAATTACACGCATAACCCTGTAGGTTCTCTGTGAAGTTCCTGAGTCCTTTGAAGCTTACAGGAAGCAGCAACATCGCTGGCACTCAGGCCCTATGCATCTTTTCCGTGTGTGTCTTCGAGCAATTATAACTTCTAAGGTATGTTATATACCCAATATGTTTTCGAAGATGCAATTTGCACACCACTTACTGAAGCCTTCAATGCTCCAATCTTGCAGATTGCAGCATGGAAGAAAGCAAACTTAATATTACTGTTCTTCCTATTGAGAAAACTCATCGTTCCCTTCTATTCCTTTACACTGTTCTGCATAATTCTTCCTCTGACCATGTTTGTCCCTGAGGCTGAACTTCCTTTGTGGGTTATTTGCTATGTGCCTGTGTTTATGTCTTTCCTCTTCATTCTCCCAGCCCCAAAATCCTTCCCTTTCATTGTTCCTTACCTCCTCTTTGAAAACACCATGTCAGTTACAAAATTCAATGCCATGGTATCTGGATTATTTGGAAGCTCTTATGAGTGGGTGGTAACCAAAAAAGCTGGTAGGTCATCAGAATCTGACTTACTGGCTGCTGCTGAGAGAGATTCAAAGGCAAAGAACCAACCTCAGATACACAGAGGACTTTCTGAGAGCGAGCTTGGAGAGTTGAACCAATTAAAGGAACAGGTAGAAGCAGCTCCTAAACCTGTTAAGAAAGTGAACAAGATATACAGAAAAGAGCTAGCTCTAGCATTCCTCCTACTCATAGCTGCTGCCAGGAGCCTGTTGTCTGCTCAAGGAGTCCACTTCTACTTCCTTCTCTTCCAGGGCCTGTCATTCCTCATTGTGGGTCTTGATCTAATTGGTGAGCAAGTGAGCTAAGAACAAATAGTAGCATGACAAAGACATGGGAACGACCATCTAATCGATTCAGCTATTGTGGTTCATAACCAGTTTGTATCACTGAAGAAACTGGGGAAGCTCAATACTTTCTTCCTCACTAAACAGTGGTAAAAGGGGTATCCTCTAGTTCAATAAAACGATTTTTCATTTTCTACATTTGATTTGAAGACTATAGGACTTTCTCTATTTGTCAAGCTCCACCCACACTATTGTCACATTTTCTCTTATATATATATTTTTTCCACATAGGGTATCACTCATTGTAGCTTTGCTCAGGCATTGAATTGTTGTCCTTGTTGTTATAGGAAGGATATCAAGTTTCATTTTTTACAGTTGATTTTGTATTCTTGGTCAGGCGTGATTTAGCATTTAAGATTCAAGCCATTTGTAAAGTAAGAAAAAAAAAAAAAAAAGGGTTTGAGTGAGGTGGAAGGATGTGCTTTGCTTGTAAAATAACTATATGTACATTAGCATTTAATTCTGTTTTGTCTGATGTAACAAAACAGTCACTCCCTTCCTCTGCCAAATTATTCTTTTCCTCTTCTGCTACTTACTAATGGTGTATTAGATCTCTCTAACCATGTGCATCTGTATGGTTCATTAATGAAAGAAGTTGTCGGCAGGCAAAGTGACTAAACAAGCTAAGCCATTTAACAGTTTGGGGTGAGGAAGCTTATCTACAATTATTCCCACATTATAAGGGTCTATAATACATAAGTAAGGGGCCAACCAACAGATCTTTTGTGGGCATGTGCTGATTCTTGTTTTCGTATGAGGTCCTAATGGTGGTTATAATCGGAGGACATGCTGACTCTTTTCTTTGGTCCACTGCATTAAAATTTTTGTCGTGGAAAGCCCATGAAAAAAAGGATCTTGTGATTTGACATGCTACCTCTTGTATTGAATTTTGCGCATACCTTTAGCTGGCGGTGGCAGTGTCCTGGAGGCTGGTAACTTTGGCTTTCCTTGAATAACATAAATGTGAATAATTTTTCCGTCACTTGGTTCTTTCCTATTAAGCTTCAATTGAAAAAAAAAATTGATTTGATCGAAATTTAAATTCCAAATCAAATAATTGTAAAGACAACTTTTAGCATCATTAAATTAAAAATTAAGCTTAGCTATTTGTTGTGGCCTATTAACAGTGTTTCCTCTTATTTTATAATTTTTTACTTTATCAGCGGAAATTCTCATCGCATCAATGAATGAGAAGATTTTGAATTTAGTACTTATTACTCCCGCATCCTTATTGATGTCGCAGTATCACTTAGACTAAGCTGGGCTTTAAAATATTTGTTTCAATCTTCACAAATTTTTTGAGGAGAAAGAACTTCAACGCACTTTTTTTTATTTTCCATTGATCGCATAGTTACGTTCCTCAGCACACATAAATCCTAGTTTATCCTTTTCAAGGTGATTTTATAGAGGAAGCACAGGGGATTAGATTTTTTTAAAAAAAATACAACTGATAATAATGTGTCATGGACAAACTGCTACAACTCAGCTGGATTTTTTTTTAAAAAAAAAAAAAATCTAATAAGCACTAATTGGGAGATCAATGGAAGAAAATTCATTCAGGAAATAAAAGAAAAAGAAAAGAAACTAATGAATTCTTTATTAGTAGATTATGACAAAAATCCTGCTTTGAGCAACACATGCTACATGTACAAGTATTATCACCAACACCAGGCACTTCATATCACCTATGTACTTCAGCACGTCTTCTTGTTTGAAACTAATTACCATGTTAAGATTAATCATTGAACTTCTATGACGGATTTTGCCATCATAGGCTGTCATATAATCATCAAGGGTCAAACTATTCATCATCTGGCTCAGTCGAGAAGTCTGGCTCTTTGGGCTTTTGCAATTTGGGCATTGCTAAATCCTTGCTTTTCTGAACTCCTCTCCTTGTGTTTGCAGCAAATCTTGAAGCAAGTATAGTGACACCAAGGTTTTGTTTTGCCTGAGAAGAAGTTGAAGATAGCATACTACGCCCTCCTTCTTCTTCTTCCGCTGTTTCATGAGCCACATGCTCATCAACAGAAACTGCGAACGACTCATTCATGCCCAGGCTCCTTGCCACCATCCTCCTCTTGTGTCGACGCCAACCAGCCTGAATAAAGCAGGCAGCCCATGTCCTCCAGTGGTAAGAGTAGAAACGGAATGTATGTTGCAACTTTTTGCTATGCAGACGTCTAAACTGATTGGCCACAAACTTAAGGTCTTCTGCGCGCAATGCAAATGCTTCTACTTCCTCTAGTGCTCTCACCATCCTCGTCGAAGAAGGCAAGTTGAGGGTAGACTTTGGAAGCAATGCCCAAGCAAGCAACTCTTCACCACAAAAATCACCTGGTCTCAATGTAATTGAATTGAAGAAGCCTGTCCTGCCCCCGTTTGTAGTAGAGCTCTCTAGCCTCCCCCTGATAATGAAAAGCATTTCGGTTACAGGGTCACCTTCACGAACTATGTAAGTACCTTGCGTACTCAAGGAGGACACTAGGCGCTCACATATGGCGTCGAGTAGCTGATCATCCATCTGTGAGAAAAAAGGAACCTGGAAGCAGAGGAAAACATAAGCAAAGGCATCACTTCAGAATGAAACTTAAATTTGACTATTGAAAACCAAAAAAAGGGAGAGAAGGAGATTTTTGACAGTTGACATGCGAAACAAATGTTACAATTCTCGGTAGTAACACGAGGGAGAACTTACTCGTCGAACAAGATCCAAGCAAAGGTGGCGCTGGATGTCTCGACGAAGATCTGTAGGTAATGCACGCAAGATTGACTCTTCATCAACCCCTCGAGTTGCAAGCCACTTGTATTGAACAAATCGTCTAACTCGTTCTCGCAGGTTTTGGGGAAGTTGGCGATGTCTCATCCACTCCTCAGTGTCTCTACGCTTGAGCCTCCACTCTTCAAGTCTGACAGTGATAGATTGCAAGTAGGTCTGCAATGCAGAGAGAATGTTAACAAGGATGAGATACTGAATATTGTAAATATATATATATATATATATATATATATATATATAGTAAGCAGACAGAACGAGTACCAATCAAAAGATTTTCAATGTGATCTACAACAGTTTTTGATACACAACAAACATACTAATTAAGGTATACATAAACCAAAAAGGGATGAAGCACAAGCTTCCTGGCTACATGTTCTTCTCCAAGTTACAAGTAGTTGCACTGGTACTACCATGAACGTCTCTTGCAATAAAATTTTTCATTTTTTAATTCTTACAACTGTATCTATTTGATTTCTTGTCCCTATATTCTTTGTCACCTAAATTTGTGACTAGGAGAGGTCACATTGGAAGTTCAAGAACCAGGCAGTTAAGAGGTAACAACAGGCAGTTAAGAGGTAACAAGGATCTCAATGGAGAATAAAGACCGACATCTTTTCCCAAATGCTGAGAAATATCCTTTTCTGGTAATGATAGAATCATGTGCACGAAACAAAGAATACAATGAAAGACAAAGCAATTTCACCAATGCTGCTTAAACTTTAGAATGAAAATGGAATTAACTTTCTAACCATTAAGTGTAAAGTAGTTGATTGTCATGTGGAGAGGGGAAAAAGGGAGAAACTGAGATTTTTAGGTTCCAGAATGAGCATAACTTTTTTTCCCCAGTGAAAATAAGTTGAAATATTTGCTTGATGGTCTGCTATTTGCATCCAAGTTTTCAACCAGAATGACAAAAATAAATTCTACCAGAGGAACAACAAAATTTTAACAACAATATGTATAGTCCTATAGAGGCTAAAAGCAGTATAAAGTGTGTAATACTTCCATGTTACCTGCATATTCCCAATCAAATGGGCAAACAAAACCAAACCCAAGATGGCAATCAGTATGGCAAATGCAGTTTCTCCAATAAATGTGCTCGTAGCCAAACTTTGTCCATAGGAACTGAAAAATATAGCAGGCAAAAAAGAAGTGTTAGATGTTGTGATCAAGTCGTTTTACATGGCTCCTTTTCACACTAACCTCAAACTTAAGCTCATAATATCATAAAAAAATGCATTTTCCATCCCTCAGTTTGTGTGGACAGACAAATAGATAGATTGTCTTCACATTTGAGTAATGCTGCAGAAAACCTACTTGCATTACGAAGATGTGACTAACAATACATGGATATCAAAAAACTATGGGTATTGCATTAGTAGTAGGAGACCAAACACTAATTTCCAAGCAACTAGTAGGGTGAGCAAAA
Organism: Omphalea diandra; assembly: GCA_949677035.1. Classification (NCBI taxonomy): domain Eukaryota; kingdom Viridiplantae; phylum Streptophyta; class Magnoliopsida; order Malpighiales; family Euphorbiaceae; genus Omphalea; species Omphalea diandra. Next base: position 26,626 of record CATIWR010374506.1, read on the forward strand.
ACAGGACCAAACCGAAAAAATTGAGCGAACCGAGTTGGTTAGGTTCGGTTTGATTTTTTAAAAAAATTGGTTTGGTTCGGTTATAATTTTAAAAAACTTCAGTTTTCAGTTTTTTATTTGATTTTTTAGATAGAAAATCAAACAAACTGAATTAACTAAAATAATTAATAAATCAAACCAATTTGAATCGAACCAGATTTAAAATATATTAAATTTAATTGAAACAAACCAAACCGAACTTAACTATTATAAGTTCGGTTCTGTTCAGTTTATGGATATATAAATTTTGGTTTAATCAGTTCAATTAATTTGGTTTTTTCAAAAATTTCAGTTTGGTTTTAAGTATAAAAAATTCGATTTATTAAAATTTGGTAAAAAACCGAACCGAACCAACCATTTGCTCACCTCTAGCAACTAGTCATACAACAATTTTATTTTCTTTTTTTAGTCAGACAGAAAATAAAAATGATAGAAGCTAAATAAACAATCTGGTGCATTATCATGAAGCTGTACCTCAGGTTCTGCAAGCCCCACCATAGACAGTAGAAATACTTCTCAAGAAATTCAGAGGAGACAGCATTCTGTGTTACAGCATTTGCAAATATCCCATAATCAAAAGCAATACTATTTTCTGGAGCACAGCTACTAAACACCTGAGTACTGTTTTGCCATTGTTTGCGTTCATCCTTGTCCCAAGTGCCACAATCCAAGTAAAGGAGACTGCACTTTACAGGACTGAGTTCATGTCTGCAAACAGATTTCCAGCATGATGCGTGACGTTCAATTGACAACAAATACCATGAGGCCCCTAAGACCTACAAGATCAGAAGGCTAATAATTGCAAAACTGCATTTCATGACTGATAGCAAATATTATATATGGTTTTCACATCCATAAAGAAGCGGGTAAAGTAGAAGTTCTAAATTAGATACAAAGGTCATTATCAAGTTATGGACTCGCAAAGTTGAGTATAGGAAGAAAGAATTTTAGAGGCAGTTAAGCCCCTCAGCATTTGCATGAAATGGCTGCTTTTCTTAAGAATTGAACCTATACCCTCGTGGTTGCAAGTCCAAAACTTTACAATTCGAGCATGCATTGGGACCATGTATTTCTAAATAAATTGCACATATAATTTGAGAAGGAATTACGTACATGACTAGCCAACATGTATAGCAGGAGATTGTATGCTGCCCCAGCCCAAGCAGTCTTTGTGACTACTCCAGTGGCTTTAATGATCTCAGAACTTAAAGGAAAAATGAGATATAATCTTGGAACATACTGGAGCAGAACAATCAGTACAAGAGCGTTGTTGGTGTGATCAGAATGGGAGCTTCTAATTGCCGGAATAATAAACCATATCACAATCTACCAAAAAGAAAAATCTCAAGTCACTTTGAATCCCATAACTGAAAGGATAACATAACTTCATACGAAGGTAAAGGATGCATAGAAAAGCCAAAACTTATGCCGCATATATTTTTTAAGTCAAAGGAGAAGGCATAATTTAGCCAAAGGCACCAAACTTCAAAATCCAGAATAGGAATAAACGTTTACTAAACTAAGCAAAAAAGCAATCACTACAGCCACTTGAAACAAGATTTTGTCGACTTTATTTGACGTTTCTTCCAGTTTTTTCATAAGCAAGCAGAGAATTTCACATGTCATAATATGCATTACTGAATTGCAGAACTGAAATCAGTAACACATTGGCCTTAAGCAAAATGATTGCTTTTAATTCTCACTCAGCATAATATGAGAATATATGGTTATTAGTCAATTTATAATCCAATATGCCAATAAATAAAACCATGTTTTAAAAAATAAAATTACCTGTGGAAGAGGTAAAGCTGCAATAAGATCTATGAAGAAATCAGATTTCAAATAGCGGCTAGCAATTTTCTTGGGATCCATAACTAGTTCACCCCTTCCAAAAACTCTTGAACTAGGAGCTACATAGGCTGTCCTGAACTTGACCATAATATGCAATACATAGAAAATATCGGCAAAAGTTCGAAAACAAGTAACAGTAATCCCCAAATTCAAATCAGTGTCCATGCAAGAACTAACCCCATCATTTATAACTGAAGGAAGGTAAAAGAACAATGGATCAACAAAGAGTGCAACCAAGCAAGAGAAGAGGAAAACCCTGTTCCATTGCAGGAAAACATCACTTCCTGGATCAAGAATCCGTTTCCTCCATGACTCATGATTTTCTGGAAATACCTTAAACTTTCCAAACTTAGGAATCCTATGGCCTGTCTTTGGATCACTTACACCTTCAATATTCAACAATGGACCAGATACTTTAAAAACAGGCAATGGCTTCCTCAGGTGCTGGGTTTCATTAAACCTGCAAAATTTTGAAAACCCATAAACTAAATCACCAAAGAAAATAGATTGGAACAGAAAAGTAAATGATTCTTGAAGTCTTTAGGTTCTCAATTCTTACGTCACTAGCCTCTCTTTCTTGAGCTCCATGATTATACAAAATCAAGAAACATGGGAAAATGAAGTCAAAGAAGGAAGCTCAGTTTCGGGTAAGCAAAAACTGACTGAATCTGCACTTGTGAACCGTGAACTGAAATTGTATGTGCAAGTAAAGGAGTTCACGTTATGGCTGAGAAAAAGGAAAAACTCAATTAAGAGACACAACTGGGGAAATAGTTAACAGGTTTGACTTCCAATTCCATTGAAGGTAAGCAAACAAGAAACTGGTAATAAAGTCTGAAACGAAGGAAAGACAGGCTGGAAATTCAAGTTATTTTCTTTTCTTTCTGTGTCTATACGCAGTTGTAGAGTTAGTTAGTTGTGAGTCAGAGATAATAGAGACTGAGGACGTGAAGAGCATGAACTGGTATTAAAAGATTGATTTAGATACCATACGCACCAGTGTTTTCAGGAGCTATCAGTCCGGCTGGTTAAACTCATAAAATAGAAAATTAATTGATGATTCGGGCTCCCTTTGTTTCGCAACTTGTTTAGGGAAAATATTTTTTAAGTAACATATTTTCTTATATCAAAAATGTTAATCTTCTTTTAATTTATAAGATTATAACAAAGTTTAAACTATACATGTTTCATATTTATACTATTTATTATTTAATACAATAAAAAATACATTAAAAATGAAATTTTTTTGTGGTTCCCACTTATCACTGATGATCACATCGGTGTCAATGACCGGTGATAGGTGTCGTGAGTCAAGAATAACCAATGATAATAAATACATGTATTTATGCAATTTATTTTACATTTATATAAATTTATCAAAATTTAGAAAATAACTTCATGTTTTGAAAATTAAAAGTCATTTTTCCAAAAAATGACCTCATTTTCCGTTTTGTTAAGAAAATATTTTTCGTTGACCAATTTCACTATACGCACCAAACAGAGAAAAATGAAAAAAAATATTTTTCAAAAAATAAATGAAGCCTGTCTGATTAAAATTTAAAAGTCAACCAATTAAAATCATCAAAATAAAAAAATAATTAAAATTAAAAACTATATCAAACTGATTCAATTTAATATTAAGTTATTTTATAAAAAATTAAATTGTACTTGAAATTTAAAATGTTAAAAATATTTTTATTATTTTATTGTATTATATTTTTAAATTTTTAAATATTTTTGAATATATTTAAAAATAATTATTAAATTAAATTAAAAATGAATTAATTAATCAATTTAATTTAATTTGATTTTCAAAATATCGAGGACCAAAAGAGAATTAATATAAAGAAACAAAAAAGCAATGGAGGATTTTGCCAATTGCAACTTATTCTCTTGTTTCTTTGTACCAGCTTTTGTCGTGTTAATTTAATTGGCTTCTGAGAAAGCTTTGATTGAGCCAATGATTTTGGTTCGTTTTCTTTCGCTTATGAGAGAGAGAGAGAGAGAGTTTTTTTTTTAATATTCAATTAATATTCTCCTCGTTCTTTTTAACTGTTCAATTACCCATTGCTCGGGATCGCTGTTCAGTGCCACTTGGACAACCATACAATAAACAAAATAAAAAGTTTTTTTTTTACAAGATAAAAAAAAGTTATTTTGTTATTTATGGTTTTTAATTAAGCTACAAGAGAAACAAAATAATCTTTCCTTTTCTCTTTCTCAGTTAACCTTTTTTCTCTTGTAAATTCTAATTCATACCTCCTCACCCTCATCCCTCGCGACTCCTTTTTTCACCCAAATACGCACTCATCTCTTATCTCTTTTGTCACTTGCCAATACGTGCAGATAGGGTTGTTCAGTTTTTCCTTTTTTTTTTTTTAAACCGAAAAAATTAATTAAATTAAATTAATTTGATTGATTTAATTTGATTTGTTTTAAATTCGATTAAAATTTATTTTTTAAAATTTTTATTAATTAAATTTGATTTGATTTCGATGATTTAATGATGAGTAAATGAAATCGAATCGGCGAAAGTATAATTAACCTAATTTCAAATAATTTAAATTAAACTAAATCACAGTTAAATTAAATCAAAACTTATTATTTATATTAAAATATTTAAAGTTATATATATATATGTGTGTGTTGATGTGAGTTGTTGAGGAGCAATTGTAGGAATCAAATATTCCACTCATCAAGTTAGTTTTTTTTTTTTTTTTTAATTCAAATTAGAATCTTTCAAGATTGTAGCCTAGAGTAGTGTGATTAATTTCTTCCTAATTAGTTTCATGTACATATTATATGAAGTCCTATTCTGTTGTATCTTTTGTATATCAATGAAAATACCATTTTTCTCTACCCAATATGCTATCAGAGCAGAGATTCTAGGGATATAGAGAATTTCTGGAAAAACAATAGAAGGAAGGAAAATTAAAACACCTCCCACTGAGGTGGAAAAACATGAAGGAGAAAATTCAATTCTCGCAGATCTTACAATGAGAATGACACAATTATTGAACCAAAATCAAACTGAAAACCAGATCTCAAGTCATAAACCTACCACACATATGGGAATCAAGTTATATGTTACCAATTATGCATTGTGATCCCAAATTGTGGACATGTATATCTTAGGCAAAGACAAGTTGGGATACATAAATGTTGTGGAATAAGGGTAATATTTCACCCACCAAATTCACCTAATAAATTTATAGGTGAATAGAGAGTGAAAGATTGTATTGTAAAACCACACTATAGTTGATTCCCAGGAAAGATTTTAAAACCCAATCTCCTTAGACAGAATCACCCTAATAGTAATTTAACAGCACAATATATCACTACAACTATACTCTACAAAATAGCTATTGAAAATAAAGACAAAATAAGAACACCAGAATTTAACGAGGTTCAGCCAATTATGCCTACGTCCTCGGACACTACCAAAATTATATTTCACTAAGAAAAGGACTACAAAGTGAAATATTACAAAAG
>CATIWR010374596.1:0-15266 GCA_949677035.1 Omphalea diandra
TATAAATAAATTCTATAAAAACTATAAAATTCATTTATATCAAACACACGCTAGCACAGGTAATGAATCCCTTCATAAAATAGTCCAAGTTTATGATAACTAAATTTGACCATGCTATTTTAAGTTTACAATAATGCGATGGAATTTCAGCTTATTAATGGCCAGATTAGAATGTGGTCGCAATTTGTTACGGATATCTATTTGTTTTAATTTATATTTATCTCTAATCCTATTTTTTTTGTATTTATTTGTATTTATCCCTTAACCCATTTACTTTGTATTTATCTCTTATCACATTTACTTTGTATTTATTTGTATTTATCTCTTATCTCATTTATTTTGTATTTATCACATCACAAGTATAAATAGGCAAATTGTCTTCAATAATAAATAACAAATTCATTATTCTCTACATGGTATTAGAGCCTTATCGTGGCTTCTTCTTCTACTTTCAATCCGTCCACCACCACCTCTCATACCTTCTCTATCAAACTTACAAGCAAAGATTATCTTGCTTGAAAAACCCAATTTCTTCCTTTACTTAACTATCAAAACCTGATGGGATTCGTTGATGGAACAACTCCCAAACTTGCCCCCACCATAGCCAATCTTGAAAACTCTTTTGAAACAATCGCTAGTCCTGTATATCAGCAGTGGTTTTAGAAGGACCAAATGCTTCTTTGTTGGTTGCTTTCTTCTCTATCAGAGGAGATCTATCCCTATATCATTAGTTTGATATCCTCTCAGGAGGTTTGGCTTGCACTCGCTAGTGCCTTTGGCGCCATCTCTCACAATCGCCAGCTTCAGCTCCACATTGAGTTGTAAGAACTCAAGAAAAATGATATGACCGTGTCTCAGTATTGTCAACGTGCCAAATCACTTGTTGATGAATTAGTTGTCGCCGGACGTACCTTGTCTGCATCTGAGTTTAATATTATGGTGTATCGTAATATTGCTAGTGAGTATCACAACATTATAATTGTTTTAAATCTCCGACCTGATCCAGTTTCTTTTAATGAACTTCATAGTCACCTATTGGCCCATGAAATTCTCCTTAAAAGCATGAATAACCTTCCTGTTGCCAACATTGCTACCCGCCAAATGACATCGTCTCCTAACTCTTCACCTACGCCCTTTGACAAACCCAATCCTTCTCATCCACCAAACCGCAAAAGAGGCCCATGCCAAATTTGTAATCTTCGAAACCACACTGCTGACTTTTGTCACCGTCGCTATGAACCGCGTCACACCTAGTGTTCATAAGCTAATGTTGCCCATATCCCATAACAATCGTGCCCTCCTAAACGAACCCAACAACCTATTCCTTGGATAGTTGACTATAGTGATAACTATCATGTTACTCATGACCTTACTTCTCTTCACCTACCCCATAATGACACTAGTCATGATCAACTTCAGGTTGGAAATTGTCAAGGTTTGGATATTGCCCATGTCGGTAATGGTCTAATCTCTTCACCTACTGCTTCTTTTTCTTTATCTAATAATTTACATGTTCCCTTATCATCTCAAAAATTAATTTCAGTCCATAAATTGTCTTAATAATAATTGCTTCTTTGAATTTTGGCCTTCTCACTTTTTTTTTTTATTAAGGATCAGGTAACCAAGACAATCCTCTTCAAATGCCTGAATAAAGATGGCTTATACTTACTGCCAGCTGGAGGGAAGAAGGAGGCATATGTCACCACTCTTTTGTCCTTTGATGATTGGCATAATAAACTTGGCCATGCTCATTCCAAAATAGTGTCCAAAGTAATTAGGGAGAATAAATTGGAAATAGTCACCACCTCGCCAAGTTCCAAATGCACCACTTGCTGCATGGGGAAACTCACACGTGCTCCTTTTGCTCCTGTCGTACATCACAACACGATGCCTTTAGAACTTGTCCATTCCAATGTATGGGGACCATCCCCCACTATGTCTAGTTTAGGTTTCAAATATTTTCTTGTTTTCATTGATGACTTTACCCGGTTCAGCTGAGTTTATTTTCTTAAAAATAAAAGTGAAGTTTTTAATTCTTTTATTAATTTTCAAAGTTTTATTAAAAAACAATTTAATTGTTCTATAAAATCTTTTTCAATCTGATTTTGGGGGAGAATATCAAAACTTATGTTCCTATTTTGCTCAAAAAGGTATAATTCATAGTCTGGCTTGCCCACATACTCAAGAGCAAAATGGGGTGGCTGAAAGAAAAATAAAACATATAGTTGATACTGGTCTATCCTTACTTGCTCATAGTGATGTTCCATTAAAATATTGGCCATATGTTTTTTACATTGCAATTTTTACAATTAATCTTTTGCCCACTGAAATTCTAAATGGTTCAAGTCCATTTCATAAATTATTTTTAAAACCTTTTTATTTTTAGCATTTACAAGTTTTTGGATGCACAAATTTTTCATATCTTAGGCCATATAATTCTCAAAAGTTTGCATTTATAAGTAAGCCATATGTCTACTTGGGCCCCTTACCTAATCACTTTGGACACCTTTGCTTGGATATAGATAGTGGAAGAGTGTATATTGCTAAACATGCTCAATTTAAGGAAAAAATAATTTTTATTTAAAAATAAAACTTCTTTGGTTACAAATGCATAAGTGTCGCCTCCCTCTCTCCAACCATGGCTATCACTTTGCTCATCTTTATCAGGCACCACTTCTCATTCTAATCTTAGTCTTTATCTTAATCGTTCAACCACTTCTCTTAATTATAATCCAACTTCAAGATCACTCTCATCAAATCCATCTGTCCCTCTTTCTCATCTTAATCCTAATCCTAATCACAATTCAAATTTTGCTCCATCATCTTAATCCTCTTCGTCTCTATCTCAATCCAACCATAACTGAAACGCCCTTACTCTTATCCCTTTTTCGTCCTCATCTCTTTCTCATTCTCCTCCATCCTCATTTCTCCCATTCAACCTTTATCCTCATCCATTCCTGGTCTTAACCTTCTAGTCGACCTTACCAATTATTCTCTACCACATGAATCAGTGTTGCACAGGACTTCCTCACTTACCTCCTTTCCATCTCCTCAATGTCTCCACCTAATGCACCTACGTCCCACTACCATGGCTAAAAGGCAAGCTCATCTCTCTCACCTTGTATCCTCTTCCAAGCCTAAACTAGATTATCTCAATATAGAACCTTTGACCTTTACCTAAGCCAAACCATACAAATCATGACAACAAGCAATGCAAGCTGAAATAAATGTTTTGTTTACCACCCGCACCTGGACTTTAGTACCTAAACCTTCTAATGCTAATATAGTTGGAAACAAATGGGTCTATAGGATTAAAAGAAAACTAGATGGCAGTGTTGATCGCTACAAGGCTCGCCTTGTGGCTAAGGGCTACCACCAGCCATCAGGAGTGGATTTTCAAGAAACTTTTAGTCTGGTGGTCAAAGCAACTACTATTGAATAGTCCTAACCTATGTTACAACACAAAAATGGCCTTTTTGCCAGCTTGATGTCTCTAATGCCTTTTTACACAGGTTTTTAGATGTTGACATATACAAGGAGCAGCCTCAAGGCTTTATTGATGCCAATTATCCTAACTATGTTTGCAAGCTTTAACGCTTTCTTTACGGCCTCAAGCAAGCTCCAAGGGATTGGTTTGACAGATTGTGTCATTTTCTCTTGACACTTGGTTTTAAATCATTTAAAGCAGATACCTCTTTATTTATTTATCTCACTGACACCACTAAAGTCTTTATTCTTGTGTATGTTGATGATATTTTAATCACAGGTTGCTCTACTACAACAATTCAGTCTGTGATTCAATCCTTACAATTTGATTTTCCTGTTAAAGACTTAGGTGATTTATCCTATTTTCTTGGCATGAAGGTTGTTCGCACTTCATCTGGTTTGATTATCAATTATCAAAAATACTTGCAAGATCTTCTTTTGCGCCTGGGTATGTCTAATGCTAAGGGATATGCCACACCAATTGTCACAACTGCACCTCTTACTAAAGATGTTGGCATGCCACTTGAAGATGGTACCTAATATCGACAAACTATTGGTGCCCTCCAATATGCCATGTTAAGTCATCCGAACATTCCATTTACCGTGAACAAATTATGTCAATACATGCATAGCCCCACTGATGTGCATTGGAAAGCATTAAAGTGTGTCCTGCACTACTTGTTGGACACAATCTCCTATGGTTTGTTCTTTTCACAAGACTCCTCTTGCTTTATTCAATGTTTTATTGATAGTGACTGGGGTGGTTGTAATGATGATCATCGATCAACTAATGGTTTTGTTGTGTATCTTGGTTCTAACTTGGTGTCTTATGTGTCCAAGAAACAACCTACAGTTGCCCGTTCTTCAGCTGAAAGCGAATACAAGTCCTTGGCTAATGGCACTGCAGAGGTAATTTGGATAGAATGTTTGCTTCAAGAGTTGGGGCTTTCCTCTTCTACACCGCCTACCCTTTGGTGTGACAATATAGGCGCCATTTATCTTACCTCCAATCCTGTGTTTCATGCTCGAACGAAACACATTGAGCTTGACTACCACTTTATGCGTGAACATGTTGCAGCGGGTCAACTTCGAATCCAATTCATTGCCACTAAAGATCAAGTTGTTGATACACTCACCAAGCCTCTGTCTATTGCTCGATTTCTATTTTTGCACAACAAGTTTTGCTTGATCCCTCACCCGCCATTGGCTTGAAGGGGGGTGTTACGGATATATATTTGTTTTACTTTGTATTTATCTCTTATCTCATTTACTTTGTATTTATTTGTATTTATCCCTTATCTCATTTACTTTGTATTTATCTCTTATCCCATTTACTTTGCATTTATTTGTATTTATCTCTTATCTCATTTACTTTGTATTTATCATATCACATGTATAAATAGGCAAATTGCGTTCAGTAATAAATAACAAATTCATTATTTTCTACACAATTAACATCTAAGTTGAGCAACAACTCTAAAGTAGCTTCACTAAATGTAATTTTTAAAGACCAGAATTCTAATTGCCTGCTAAAACGCAGTTTTCTTGTAATGAGGATCACCATCTAAGTCTCATCGTTAGAAAACTTATCCTTTTTCCTTAAGATGATATGCATGATCAAATTTGTCCATTATCTTAGAAAATTATATGTCAATAACTTTCTCAAGCAATTTTTACGGTTAGCACACAGAAAGTGAATTCCACAGTTTAAGCAACCATAGTCAAATAATAAAGTTCTTGAATTACAAACCATACCTTATTAATAATAAGAACCTAACGCACCTAAAAAAAAATCTGGATAATTGAACACATTATTCAGTGAAACTTTCAAGTTCAGAACCAATGATACTGAGCAAGTTATTCCACGAAATAGGCCATAGACACAATCCTTAGAACACTTTTATTTAAAGATAAAACTGGAAAGATGAAGATGATGTCCATTGCCCCTCACAGTTTAAAAGCGAACAATAGCGGGCTTGTAGTCAATCACAAGAACTTTATCCAAAGTAGGTTCGAAATATTTATCAAACTCATCATGAGCAGGATGAGCTATAAACTCGGCAATGCCTTGTGTACTCTCAAAGGTACAGACAAATATATGAGTGAAGCCCTCGTTCAGATTTTCAATGCTCACATTTGTTCCCCCTGTTGACATCCCAACTTAATATGTTAGAAACTGTTTTAAATATTTAAAATTGCAATATCTAAACAAATCTAGACATTCATTTCTTTACATATTTCAATCTGTAAATGTTTCATTCAATAAATACAGCATTAAAATTAGGCCTATGTGATTATTTGACAAGAAGACATCTATTCCCTTCTATAATAGATTCGTTTAAAGTTTTTGCGCATATATTAAATGTTAGAAACTGTTTTAAATATTTAAAATTGCAATATCTAAACAAATCTAGACATTCATTTCTTTACATATTTCAATATGTAAATGTTTCATTCAATAAATACAGCATTAAAATTAGGCCTATGTGATTATTTGACAAGAAGACATTTATTCCCTTCTATAATAGATTCGTTTAAAGTTTTTGCGCATATATTAAAGATTGTATTTAATAGATGTTATTACATAAGTAAAAAATTATGTTATCCTTAATTAATTATTTTCATAAATTATTATACACTCTACAAACAAAATAATTATTATGAAAAAAAGAAAGGGTAAAATTAAAAAAAATTAATTAATATTCATAGATAGTTGTAAGACATCATGTATTATAGGATAAAAATTTCTTCTCAAAATGACATCTAATTTGGAACGGATGGAGTAATTAAAAGACACTCCCTCCATCTAATAATATATATCATTTAAGGTTTTTGCGCATATATTAAGAATTATACTTATAGATGTTATTACACAAGTAAAAGACTATATTATCCTTAATTAATTATTTTTATAAATTATTGTGTACTCTAAAAAAACTAATTATTATGAAAAAGATAAAGAGTAAAATTGAAAAAAATTAATTAATATTTATGAATAATTGTAAAATGTCAAGTATTATAAGATAAAAATTTCTCTCTAAAATGACATCTAATTTGGGGCTGAGAGAGTAATAATCAAGAGAATATTTAAGTTTAAATTAAAAATCAAAGCATAATAAATATCCATAAATTTCAAACCAAATTGTCCTGAGAGCATCACCAACACCAACAAATTTGTCATTAATTAAAACGTTGTTGGGTACTCAGGAAAAATAGCAAATCAAATCTTCAATTAGCAGGGAGATGAGGACTGTGGTAATTACCAATGGAATGCCTTCAGGGGTTCGATGAGATTGACGAGATTTGCAAACCCGTCGTGTGTGACTCCAGTACGTGCCTCACCTCTCCCTTTATTTTTAACTATACAGAGAAGAATTTTTAGTAAAAATACTTGACGTTTTACATATTATACAATGATTATTTTAATATATATGACATTTTTATAGAAATTCTTGCAAATCATCCTATATTTATACAAGTTATTTGATAGATTCAAATTTAAATTATATTTTTAAAATTTTAAATATTAAAAAAAATGTAACACTAACTTAAAGATATAAACATTTTTATTAATTATTCCAATTATTTCAAATAATTACAAATTTCAAAAATTAAAATAATATCAATTATTTAAAATAATCACAAATTTTAAAATTAAAATAATAATTAATTCTATAAAAAAATATTATCCATCCAATTAAATTTATAACTTAAGATTATTATTATCAATTTAAAAAAGTTTCATACCCTTTTATATCTAAAAAGTTTTTCCTAATGATCCGTTTTTATAAATAGGTATTTCAAATATCACAAATTTTAAAAATTAAAATAATAATTAGTTCTATAAATAAATATTATCAATCAAATTAAAATTTATGACTTAAGGTTACTATTGTCAATTTAAAAAAGTTCTACACCCTTTCATGTCCAATAAAAAGTTTTTCCTAATTAACTACTTTTATATATGGTATAAGTAGATGGATAAAATTATATTTATCTTAATTTTTTAAAATATTTTAAAAATAAAATAACACTAATTTAAAGATATAAACATCTTTATCCATTGTTTCAGCTATTTTAGATAATAATTAGTTTTATAAAGAAATATTATTCATCCAATAAAAATTTATAATTTATAATTATTATTATCAATTTAAAAAAGTTTTATTGTTTTATGTCCAAAATTTTTTTTTCTTAGTTAGCCATATATATATATATATATATTTGAGTTCAATTCGGTCTGCTCTCGAGCAAAAACCCTTAAAAACTTTTGATTCTTGATCTGGTTTAATTTAATGCTGTGATTGAGTTCAGTGTTCCCGAGTACTATATTCAGCCCTACATTTCTAAGGCACTCTTGTGTCAATTTCTTCTTAATTTCAAGCAAACGCATACATGTCCTACAAAACATGCCAATCTAATAGGATAGAGGTTTATGGTAGGTGGGGCTTGTCCAAAGAAGAGATTTGTTCAGCTTTCACAAGGCAATGCACATGTATGATGCTTAGGGTAGGTGGATAGAGGTTTATGGGTGGGGCTTGTCCAAAGAAGATATTTGTTCAACTTTCATAGGGCAATGCACTTGTATGATGCTTAAAGATGCGAAGATTATTAGTACTAAGGGCTTTATTTGTGATGAAGATAAACTGACAGCCTGCAGATGTTGCCAGTGTGCCAGCTGTTTTGAGTTTTAAGAGTTGTGCAAATTGCAAGATTTAATCAAGATTGAAACCCTTATATCTTTAATGCTTTTATCGTTCGTTTGAGGTGTTTTTCATGGCTAGGTTCACAAGCAAGTATCAGGATCAGTTTCCTAGTTTCCTCAGTTGTTGAAATCTTTCAAGAGAACGTGAACCTTGCAGAGCTAGGTTTGGAATTGAACAGAACATAAGAGTTCGGACATTAACATTCGTCTACTTATGTTTTGTTAAAATGTTGTCTGCTCTAATACTTTGATAAACATTTATTATATTAACAGATTGAGAATCTTTCTTCTAAGGCCGACTTTTGATATATTCTAACAGACAAACTGCATTTTTCATTTCTGTGAAATTTATAAATTGTTTGATATGTTCTTTGGGATCTCAATACCCAAATCATTTTTGGAACTTCTAGAAATCATAACTGATTGTTCAGAATTTTAAATATTTGAATCATTATTGGACTTAGTCTTTTCCCCCCTCTTATTGTTTATAACACCGTACGAGAACTTTACACATGACGGCACTGGAATAATACTTAAATCAGCCCCAGCAAATGTATCAATTGATGATGCTAAAATTAAGTAAATAGGGAATTCCCCTTAGCGTACGAAGTTGCTTTCCTTCTGTGCATTCAACTTCAACTAGAGTATGAACTTGCAACCTGCCTAAAGATTGGCACTGCATGAAATTTTATTTATTATGATAAAAATTTAGTGATAAAATCACTGATGTCACAACATATTGTCTTATTGTGACAAAGTCAAAATTTATCATAATTCTCGTGAGAATTGATTAGCTTGTGACAAAACGAAATTTTGATAATTTTTTTTATCACAATAAAACCAATATAAAGGAAATATAATGATAAAAAAAAATTTTATCACAAAATCATGACGCCAATTTTTTGACACCTATAAAATTATAAATAATGAAAAATTAATTTTATCACAATAGTCTTTTTGTCACGAGATTTAATTAGTCAATAAAATAGTACAAAATTACAATGATTCTTTCATTTTATACGCAAACAAAATAATATCATCCAAATATGTGCAAAATCAGCCATGTATTCTGATTTGTCAAAAGTACTCACATGAGATGTTTCAAGAACTAATCCTTACCCATGTTACATACACCAAAAAATTGTAAAAATTGTTAACATCTTGTGATGGTATTTTTTTAATGAAGAACAAAACTCATTAGTGGTATCTTTTTAATGAAGAACAAAACTCATTAGTGGCATCTTTACTTGAAGAAATTTAAACATGATGCTACATAAGCCATAAACATAAAGGGTTAGCATCTAGGGAAAAATTTACCTACACTGTTATATACAGTGGTATATGTATTCAAATGATAAGATAAGAACATGTATATTAAATGAAAATATAAACATCTTTTCAATTGGGAAAAAAAAAGATATAACATTAAATTTCTTAAACAATTATGGATAGTTATTTTACGTATCACTATATTATTAAATGGGTGTATGACATACGAATATATATTTAATGTAGGAAAATTTTCCCACTATTTGAATCTCATAGTTTGTATGCTTATCCTTTTTCGCAAGATGATTTCCATAATCAGAGCTTTCCCATTACCTGAAAAAAGTATATGGCAATAACATACGATATCCTACAACTTTCTCAAGCAGTTTATTGATAAACACACAGGAAGTAAATTCCATGGTTTAAATTATCAGAATCAGACAAAAGAGTTATTGGATTACAAACCACACCTAATCAAAAGAGAATACAATGACAACCTGACATCCTCAAAGTAAAAACTGCATAATTGAACATGTTATGCAGTAAACTTTCATGTTCAGAAACAGCAATACTAAAACAAGTTATTCCAAACAATAGACTGTAGATGAATTCCATGGCAACTGTAGATGAAATCAATGACAAACTTCCATTTAGAGATAAAATTGAGAAGATGAAGATGATGTCCAGTACTCCTCACAGTTTAAAGGTGAACAACAGTGGACTTGTAGTCAATCACAATAATTTTATCCAAAGCAGGGGTAAATAGATGGTCAAACTCAACATGGGCAGGATGAGCTAGAAATTCCGCAATGCCTTCTGTACTCTCAAAGGCAGATAAAAATATACGAGTGAAACCTTGGTTCACATTCTCAATGCTCACATTCGTCCCCCTGCACACATCCAACTTAATATGTTAGAAAATGTTTTAAATATTTTAAGTTGCCATATTTAAACAAATCTAGACAATTTTTTAGATATTTCATATTTTAAATATTGGATTCAACAAATTCAGCATTAAAAATTATGCTTATGTGATTATTTGACAAGAAGACATATAGTCAAGGGATTATTTCAGTTCAAATTAAATGTCAAAACATAATAAATATCCATACATGCCAAACCAAATTGTGCCAAGAGTATCATTAAGAACAACAACAAATGTAGAAATAATTAAGCAAATTTTTGTTTATCCAGGAAAAATAGCAAATCAAATCTTCGATTAGCAGAAAGAGATGGGGATTAAAGTGATTACTAGTGAAAAGCCTTCATAGGTTCGATGAGATTAACAAGATTTGCAAACTTTTTATAAGTTTAATGATTTCTTCATGTGTGATTTCATCTTTAAACTTGGCTAGCAGTACGTTTTTCACCTCTTCCTTCGCCTCCTCCATTTCCTTTCTCTCTTCTCTCTATTTCTATTATTTGCTTATTTTTTGATCTATTTTGAGTTTGATTGCTTTTAATCTACAAAGCATGAGCATCTACAATGACCTCGATTTATAGCATGCCTCATGATCACTCATCAATTCCTAGTCATCTACTAGTCATCATCACCTGCTTGCTCAACTTATGTGGTTCATAAGCATGGCTGTGAGTCTATGAATTGGAGACACCTCCTGCTTAAATTAGATACACACATACCTTGTATCCCACTTTTTGAAAATAAAGAATATGGAATAGATGCAACTTTCGGAATATTTTCTGCCCTGATTGGCATGTACAACACCAGAAATTGTAGCAAAATTTCAAGATAAATACGGTAGCAATCCACTCTTGGGATTGTGAGAAAGGTATAAAATCTGGAGCCACTCGCTGTGGGTCATCTATGCCTGATAATGCATAATCGTTGCTAAAATGAAGTAACAGGGAATTTGTGATTGCACTTTTTCTCGGAACATGCATGTTGCTACAGATTTTTGTTCTTTTCCATTTTTAGACTAAAGTTCAATCTCTTGAATAGTTAAGATCATACCAAGAAAGTTTCATCTGAAAAAGAGTTGGGTTCCTAAGGGTAAGTGCCACCTCAAAAAGTGTTAAGTTTACAAGCTCATTTTATGCCATGTAATATGTCAACTCTGACTCTGTGTGGCCATTATTAATTTTTCAGAATTTAGAATTTAAAAACTCCACGGCTTAGCCTTTTCTTTGTGTCTTTCTTTTGTGAGTATTTAATCACAACTACTGCAAAATCTTGCATGTGACTGAACCAGTATGATTGAAGAAAAGAAAACGGGACTCCAGAATCACACACAGCTGCGCCTTTAAGAAAACAATGCAACATGAAAGGCAGGGCATTGGTGATATATAGGCAAGATGAATTGGCACCTGGAGATGTGGCCTGAGTTCCAGTTGTTATTTATTTTAGTTTGGAGGAGAGGATGATCCCAGAGGTGCTCATTTATAAGAATTTTGCAATTGAAAGCTTTGATCCAGAGAGAAATCTCTATATCATTAGTGGTTTCAACCTCTTAGCAGCACTTCTTGAATAAGTTCGTGGGCAAGTATGAGCAACAGGTTCCTTAATTGCTGCAAGTCTTTTGAAGGAAAACTAATCTTGCGGACCTAGGTTTTGGACTGGATCCGAAAGTGCAGAGCTAGGTAAGATTCTTAAAAGTAATAATAACCTGCTTGTTTTCTGTTTCATAGAAATTATTTATTTCCTTATGCTCTAGTTTATTGACTGGCATTTATCTACTTGTCCAAGCTAGGGACTTTCATCTTTTGTCGAACTCCAGTATCATTTCTCATTCTCTGAGGCGTGTTCTGTTTCAATTTTTTTTTCTTGGGATAATCAAGTATTCATTCCTAAAAGAAAATGAAGCATGTACTTGGGTTCCAGATCGAACGAAGAAATGAAAGGGGCTACAACTGTTAGAACTAGCAGTAAACCTGCATGTAGGGCAGGATGATTATAATAAAAAATTTTAAATAAATTTAATTTTTGTTTTTATTAAATTTTTAACTAATTAATTGAATAATTAATTATTATTTTATTAAAAGCTATTGTCAAGTAAATAAAATAATAAAATAAATTTATTAAAATTTGTAAGTTATTTATGAAGGTAGTTGTAACAAAATATTCCCTATCCATTTAACTACAATCTTTTGTATTTATACTTTTAATTTTTTGTAGCACAATTTTTTTAAAAAAATATTAAATTTAAATGAAGTAATTCATAATAATTAATAAAATAAATAATATTAAGTATTTCATAATAAAAAATAATATATATATGATGGGAGTTGAATTTAATGACTAATATCACTAGTCTTGTTAATATTCACCATTTAATTATCAAAAAAAAAAATTCTTCATTTACAGGCTCACTAATGTTCTCCATTATATTTCATGCATGTTCATGCAATCCGGCCCTATATTGTCTGGTTGCCCGGATACGGAAATTTCAACCTTCATACATGCGCGTTAGCTATCGGAATCCTACTCTAGCGTCGGCTTCAACCCCACCAAATTGGAAAATAAGCTGTACATCAAACTTCATTATAATTAGGATCATCACAGAACCACCCCAAATTCAAAAGTCACACGCTTAACACATCCTTTACTATATGAATTTTGAAACGAATACTCAATTTGCAGCCTGTATCATTGAATTGAAAATTTCTTGTCTTTTCAATTTATTTAATGCGACGCACAACAACCTAGCATAATATATTTTATTAAATTTAGCCATGAAATTGTTAATGCAACATGGTACATTCATGCCATAAAAAAGTAAACATCTTACGGTTCAAACATAACTGTAGAGTTTCCATTCCTGAGTATGTTACAAACGGGTTGGCTAAAAAGAGCAGTTCAGAGGACTTCAACAATGGGGACATTATGACAGTATATATTAACAGCAACACCAATAACACATTAATACTTAAACAGTTGCAATAATGTTCTTCAGCAAACCTTATTCCAATCCTCAGCAAACCACAGCAGAATGACATTCAATTTATGGGCAAACAAATCATAGAGTGCACACATGGTCAGAATGAGCAGTTTACTCTGATTTGTTGACAGTCTCACAAAAGGCGAGACAATAACTCATCTGCACTCCTGTTACATTGTAAATAACCAGGTAACTATTAACATTTGCAATGGCATTTGTCCATCAAGAACAAAAATAGAATTAGCTCAAAACTAAATATAGCTAAAATAGGCAATTGTAAAGAAACAGTATTGGTATACTCCGGATGCTGTTCAAATTACAAACATAAAGGCCATCTCAGTGTCTGCTTACTATGCTTATTCTTTTTTTGCTAGAAGATCTATCTTTCTATTATCTTGCAAACGCATATGTAAATAACATTCCTTTGGACTACATAACGAACACCAAAAAGCCATTTCATGTAATTATGTTGATTATCAGCTTCCACGCAGTTCTTACTCATGGAATTCAATAAGAAATGCTATTCCATAATTTTCTGCAGTAGTTATAGCTGTAAAAACACAAGAAATGGATTCCGTAGTTTGTACTCCACTATATTCGAACAAAAGAGTCCTATACATAACCAATAAACAATACAATAACAAGCTGGGATGAGATATAAGAAATTGCATAGCCTAGCATGCTTCCAACAATTCCAATTCAGTATAAAACCTTGGTGTTTAGAATCAACGATACTGAACAAGTTATTCCATAAAAGAGACCAAGATGCAATCCTTAACAAACTTCCATTTAGATAAAACTAGCAAGATGAAAGATGTTCATTACCCATCGATGATTAAAGGCGAACAATAGTGGGCTTGTAGTCAATAACAATGACTTTATCCAAAGCAGGCAAGAACAAATTGGCAAACTCAACATGAGCAGGGTGAGAAATATACTCCGCAACGCCTTCTGTACTATCAAATGTAGATTCAAAGACATGAGTGAAACCTTGGTGCAGATTGTCAATACTCACATCTGTACCCCTGCCCACATCTCAAATTAAAATGTTAGAATATGTGTCAAGTGTCTAAAGATGCAATCTTTAAACAAAATCTAGATATGATTTGCTTGGATTTCTCATATTTAAAGTTGCAATCTTCAAGTGTTCTACTCAACAAATTCAGCAGCAATCATCAAGCCCATGCGATTATTTGACAAGACGACATCCCAATTAAAGGTAATCTAGGGATTATTTGGGTTCAAATTCCATACGACAGCAGCATATACAGCATATATCTAGACGTTTCAATCCAATTTGTCGCCAAGATTATCACTAACACCTACACATTTGGAATTAATTAACAAACTGTTACTTTAGTCAGGCAAAAGCAAATCAAATCTTGATGTAGTAGAGAGAGTTCAGGACTATGGTGATTACCAGTGGAAAGCCTTCATAGGTTCGATGAGATTAACGAGATTTATATACCCTTTTATGAGCTTGACAATTTCTGCCGGTGGGATTCCGTCTTTGAACTTGGCTAGTATACCTGCTTCACCACTCCCTTTGCTTCCTCCATTTTTTCTCTCTTCTGTTTACTTGCTTACTTCGAGTTTCTGACCCTTACAATAATAGAGAAATTAATAACAACAAGAACAACAACGTTGAGCTATACTAATGCAAGTACCAATGATTCACATAAATCAAAGATTTAATTACTTCAAAATTTTAAATTTTGAGTTGATTTTCAATTTTAATATAAATTTTAATCCATATTAATAAAATCATTAGTTGATTTTCAATTTTAATATAAATTTTAATCCATATTAATAAAATAATTATACTTAATAATTTGTTTTAATTTTAATCTGCGGTCAAAATTCGATTAAATTTTCAATCAAAATGATAATCTAACATTTTAAATAGAAAA
>CATIWR010374629.1:0-31804 GCA_949677035.1 Omphalea diandra
AATCACCCTAATAGTAATTTAACAGCACAATATATCACTACAACTATACCCTACAAAATAGCTATTGAAAAAATAAAGATAAAATAAGAACACCAAAATTTAACGAGGTTCGGCCAATTATGCCTACGTCCTCGGACATTACCAAATTATATTTCACTAAGAGAAGGACTACAAAGTGAAATATTACAAAAGAGAGAGAAATATTGAAAATTGTCTAAGAGATAAGTAGACAATTTTGGGACGATCAAACTAAAGGAATTAAGGCTCTATTTATAACAAAACAAAACACTATTCCTTTTGTAAACAATCGATGTGGGATATGACTCTATTTATAATAAAAAGAACTTCCCTTTGTTATTTTCCCGATTTGGAATATCAAAATGAGCTACCATAATCAACATTTACCTTGTATACAGTCCCAAAACCACCTCGCCCTAGCTTATTTGAATCAAAAAAGTTATTTGTGGCTGCCGTTATAGTAGTTAGATCCAAGAAAGATAGTTCCTCAGAATTCATCAAGTCAAATGCTTGTCATTGAGATCACTTTTAGAGTCACTAGTTCTTGTAACAATGTAAGCTGGCCTTTTTCCCCATCTTTAAAAAAACAAGGAAAAAGAGGAAAGCAAAAACACTGAGTTCCACTTCTTTGTATCTCGCTAGAATCAGAAACAAATGAAAACAAAGGATGACTTTACCTTCATTTCCCCCTCGTTTTCGATGCTTACAAAGAATACAAGATCCAACAGGAATTGCAATTACCACTATTACTATACACACAGCAAGTGCGACCATCCAGACCTCCCATTTTCCCCCTGTTTTGCAAAGCAGAGGATAACATTTAATCCTGCCTTACCATCTAAAGTAGTCATTCTAAAGTACAAATTGTTGTAACTAGATCACTCTCTGAATATCTTGCTTAATTCAGTTTAAAAGATCATCAACACAACATGCTATTTTGTTATTCCCTTACCTTTTAAAGTGGGGTAAACTAATAGGTTGCTTGAGGTGTTATAAAAGCTTTAAAGCTCATATCTCACATTTGCAGTTCCTGCTAACAATAATTCCATCTTGTCTGGAATAACAGCATCTACAAAGATCTCTAAAAGCTTGATCCAAACAACTGCGACAATCACCTCCTTTGATGTCCCTTGTGCACTAGACAAGACCATATATTGTTTCCTTATGAGAAACTTACTTCCCCAGTCGCAAACATCCTCTTTGAAGGATTATATGCAGATTCATTTGAGATGTTACTCAATAAGTACATCAAAACCATGTTAAAATAGACTGGATTTAAAACATTTTTCTCCTTTATTTTCCAGTCTACATATTTTCCTATATAAACTTAGCTCGAGAAAACATTCGAAGAGAGTACCGGACTCGACAGTATTCATATCAAATAATTGCATCCTTTCTCTTGCATGCCTGCAGAAGTACTTGGCCTGCGCTCTGGACGCAAGTTTGGCATGTTGTGGCATTGATATCTCCCCTACAAAGTGCTTGTCCATAGACCTTATCAGGGTTATCTCCAATAAAAGTGTTGTAGAAGCCAGTTAGTAGAGTTTCAGAAGTTAAGTTCTGAAGAAGAATTTTAAGGTTGTTTTCAAATCTGGCGTTTATAGAATAATTCCCATATGAGCAATCGTTATACAGGGGATCTGCAAAAAATAACTCTGCTGAATATAAATCTTTGTTCATTTTATCCAATTTTGGAGCTGGATTGGATCACTAATTCAATATGATAATTAAGGGTCGACATAATATTTGTAGCAAAACCAAGTCAAATTTTGGTGTAGAATATTTCATTTTCATGTCAAGATCTTACCAATGGCTTACATGATTATTAAATGTTATGCAGAAATTTTCATTTATGAATCTATGAAGGATGGGGACCAAAATATTTTTCTAACTAAAAAACAACAAATTTTAAATAGAAAAAGAAAAAGACTCAGCCTAATTAGAAAATTCTGATGTTATTAGAAAACATTGTCAATTAAAGATATCTTACAAAATCTTTGACTTTATGCTTTATTGTCACTCTTACATGACTTAGGACTCTTGTTTCACATCTTAGACTTCTTTTTACTTGTCTTGGCTGAATTAGATTGAGTTTTGGTGTTCTCTAAACATTGTATTAAATTAAGTGCTCCATTTAAAGAGTTTAACCTCTCATCATCTTTTAATTGGACTTCATGCATCTTTTGCTTTTCTTGGGCTAATTCAAGTGTAACTTCTTATTACATGAATGCTTCAATTGCTTACTTAAACTTCTTTAGCCTTCCCTTGTGATTGATTTTTGAAGTTGAAGTGAATCATTTGCTAACTTACCTTGTCTGTTTGTGTCATTCCCTCTTTTCTCAAGAGGATTTGTCTTTGAATCAACACGTTCATCAAAAATCAAAAGGAAATAAATTAACAACATTAAAAGTAACACTAACATTATAATTACCAGACAAGTCTAACTTGTAGGCATTATCATTAACCCTCTCCAAGACTTGAAAATGTTCATCTACCCTAGGGTCTAGCTTACTTTTTCTAAGGTTAGAAAACTTTTCTTTCCTAAAGTGTACTCAAACTCAATCACCCGATTTAAAGATCACTTTAACTCTACCCCTATTTGCGTTTTTAGCAACTTGCTTATTTCTCTTTTCAATATTCAAATACACCTTCTCATGTAATTGTTTAACAAATTCTCTCAATTTGACCATCAAATTTCTTATGGTATGGTTCAACATGACTGTGGGTGCTTGACGTGGAAAATGAACCGATCAAACCTATAGAGTTTGAAATAAAATTATGTATTTCATGTGGCCCATATTATGTCAGTATCCTTGAACATGCATACTAGAGATTACATAATTATTTTATTTTATTTTTTGGATAAGAAATTCAGTTTGAC
The DNA here is from genome assembly GCA_949677035.1 of Omphalea diandra. Classification (NCBI taxonomy): domain Eukaryota; kingdom Viridiplantae; phylum Streptophyta; class Magnoliopsida; order Malpighiales; family Euphorbiaceae; genus Omphalea; species Omphalea diandra. The sequence goes on from CATIWR010374629.1 coordinate 2,900, forward strand.
ATTGGTTGTATTTTAAATCTGTGCCAAATATGAAACACTAATCTTAGTTAATGTTTTGAAAATTGAACTGAATCGATCAATTGACTGATAAAATTTAAAATTGGATCAATGATCAGTTTAAGTTATTTTGAATCGATTTTTAATATTCTTTTAATATTTTAATTATTATAAATATATTTATATATTTTAATATTTTTTGACATTTAAAATATTTTAATAATATTTTTAAATTTATATATTACTGAACTAATTGAACTGAATTAATCATATCAATCGAATCGATCGAAACAAAACCAATCAATTAATTGGTTTTACTAAATGATGTAATTTTAAGAACATTAATCTTAATTTGAAAAGATTCATTCGTTGACTTTTTTTGTCCCATTAAATCCAGGTTATAGGAGTTTAGCAAGTATTCTTCCATTGACCAACTAACTATGATTCCAATTTTTTTTTTATTTGAGTTAATTCATACTGTTATTTAAATATATATCTATAATTTTAGATTTAGAGTTAGTTTTAAATTATTATTTATCATTTATCAAATAATTGTGAATAATACAACTACATGCCATTATTTTATATTATATTATAAAAAATTTTCATATTAAAAATTTAAAATAAGAAATTATAAAAAATTAATTGATATATAAAAAATCTTCTAAATTAAATTTAGAAAATCTAAGAAATAAAAATTGTAAACAGGAAGTAAATATCATATAAAAAGAAATTTCTAAACAAAAAATTAAAAAGTAAAAATTTTAAATAGAAAGTTAAGATTTAAATTAATTTTATTAATTTTTTAAAATTTTTAATATATAAGAGTTATAAGCAATGTAATAAATTGTAAAAAATTACTTTATTTAATTTTAATTAGTTTTCTCTCAAAATTTTGCTACACAAAATTGAATATATGAATTAAAGACAATCTTTTATTACAATTACCTCACATATGTATATATAATTTGTAATTATCTATAAGTTTTATTTTTATTATAAAATACTTAATATCATTTATTTGATTCATTATTAGAATAATTTCATTTAAATTTAATAAATTTTCTCTTGAAATTATATCAAATACGATTAAAAGTATAAATTAATAAACAATCTTTTATTACAATTATCTCTGCACATAATTACAAATTTTGACATTCTTTTATTATTTTATTTACTTGACAATAACTTTTTTTACAAAAAATAATAAATCACTCAACTAATTGACTAATTATTTAATAAAAATAAATATTAAATTTATTTAGAAGTTATTATTATAATTATATCGCGCAACACGCGGCTTGTTATTGTATTAATTTCAATGTGATTTATACCAAAAACATAATTAATTTTAAAAGTATTTCGATATATTTTTATATTATTAATAAATTAATTAAATTTTATGAGATCAGTCGAAAATTAAGATTATATCCCAAAAATAAAGAGTTTCTCTAGTAAAACTGAATAATTTAATAAAATTAATTGTTAAAATAAAGAGTTTCTGTAGAAAAACTGAAAATTTAATAAAATTAATTGTTGTAACAGAAATATTAATCTAATTGAAATCTCGAAATGTATTATTTGATTCTGTACAGTCACGCCTTTATATAAAGAAAACGAGACTAGCCTGTACTGTAATGGAACCAGCAGGAATCAAACTGCAAACTTCAATGCCATAGAACAATAGCACCTTTTGCTCTAAATATTATAGTCCCCTGGTTTTATATCCATTTATCACGTGGTCGCCATTATCCTTTTTTTTTTGTCCCCCTCCCTCTTTTCTTAGAAGGCACATGGTTGTTGCTAATGCCAATATTATTCGTGCTCAGCCTCTTTGTTCCCCTTACCTGTTTTTGCAGTTTCGGCGTTTCTGCAATTATTTTTAATGGGGTTTCTAAAATATGGTGAAATTGGGACCATTAACAATGATTTCTGCAATTTTATATATGCATTCCTCGAAATATATTACTAATATGTTAACGAGTCAAAAAGACACTGAAATTGGAATCAGGTCTGTAATTAATCACGTCTTATCTAATATTGATCACCGTGGTAAAACGTCAGAAATGGTTAAACATTCAGCGGAGAGATCATGAGGATTTGCATCATTCTGGCCAGTGAAGAATTTCTCCAAATAAAAAGCTGGCCTTTCAGGTTGTGGGAGAGTTACCCTTTCACTTTTCACCATCAAAACCACAGATGACATAGTTGGCCTGTCACCAGCATTTCCTTGAACACACAATAATCCGCATAGCGAAAATTCATCAAAACAACATGAATCAACCAGCAATTGATCCACCAACTCTACCTCTTTTCCTCGATTCCATAAATGCCATGCCTGATTCATAATTTAAGTGTTAAAAATGTCATAACAATGTCATTTTCTCTAATATATATATGGCCATGGTATTTTAAGCCAATAGCAAACTTGCATAGGATGTCGGATTAGGAGCATTTTTTGATTTGTGGGTGTTCTTTCTACCAGTTATGATCTCTAGCAGTATAACTCGGAAACCGAAAACATGAGATTTTGTAGAGTATAGTCCTTCCATAGCATACTCTGGAGTCATGGGTCCACTATTAGTATTGGCTCCACCTTCAGTGCTCGCAAAGATCCTTGCCATACCAAAATCTACAATTTTTGGATTCATATCGTTATCCAGCAAAATATTGCTAGCTTTTAAGTCTCGATGAATAATTCGAAGCCGAGAATGTTCATGGAGGTAAAGAACTTCCTTTGCGATCCCATTTATAATATTAATGCGTGTGCACCAATCCAGTTGAACACGTTTCCTGGGATCTATGGGCAAGAACACAATTGAATATATCATATCCTAAGATCAAAGGCATCGCACAAATGTCTCAAATTATATTTTTTTGAAGACGACTAACTAAAGAGGATAAGATCAAGGCTACTGTTAGGCATGAATTCATAGATAAGCAGCTTCCCTTCCCTATCAACACAAAATCCAAGAAGCCTAACAAGGTTCTTGTGTTGAAGTTTCATTATTAGTGAAACTTCATTTATGAACGCGTCTGCACCCTGGTCAGAGCAACTTGACAGCCTCTTCACTGCTACTTCCACTCCATCACTTAATATGCCCTTCAAAAGCATAAATTAGAAAATATTATGAGATCTATTCACAATAATCCATTAAACCTGAAAGTTATAAAGATTCTTTCTTTTACCTTGTAAACAGGGCCAAAACCACCTTGCCCAAGCTTATTCGATTCAGAGAAATTATTAGTAGCAGCATGTATAGATCCCATATCCATGAACCCAGATTCCCGATGACTAAGACCATTCATTTCTTGAAAATTTTGGTGCCGGAGCTGGAAAAATGTGTTAGTGGTCAGGTCACTAGTATTGTGCAATTGAAGTTCTTGACTTAAAATTTTATTTTTCCTTGTAAGAAAATATTCCTGATGTCAAATAAAGAATCAAGATATGAAAGAACAAATTTCATGACGAGTATGATTACATTTTTGAATGCCTCCTTTCATAGATAGACAATAGATAAAGCAAATCAAGACTGCCACCACCAGAAGAGCTGATGCGGTTGTAATGATTACGACCATCAACGATTTGCCTTGTGCGTCTGTATTTCAGGGGAAAAAATGAAATATTTTTTAGTACATCAGTGCTAATTTAGCAATTGATGAACAAAATATATGATTTTGAGCACTGAGACACACATAAAGATCTAACACTTACTTTTTCCTGTCGCTTGATTTTTTGCAGAAGCAGGAGGTTCACTTTCCCCTTCATAGAAGGCGTATAACTCGTACCTTAAAAAGCAACTGCGGCAAAGAAGCCGCGCCCCACGAGCAGAATTGCAGCAACTTGAAACATTTGCTAAGGCAACCTGAAGGCAGGTATTGCAGTCAGCTGAAGATAAGTCTGTTGTGCATTGAACTAAAGCATACAGTGTGTCAATATCCGTGAAGGCGGCTTCTCCAGTAGCATACATGTTAGCAGAACTGTTAAAAGCTGCCTGCTTGATCAGATTACTTACTGTTCTGTTCACAACCGATCTAAACTGTTCCGGGTTCGAAATATTCTTTTTGTTATCAAATGGAAGGTTTCCTGACACATCCAAATGACCTAAGAAGCTTCTATTCGAGTAGCGTAATTGGCATTCTTCCTCCCATACAACTGCTTCTGTGGAGTTTGAACATAGCTGTATGATATCTGCTGAAGCTGTGCGTATGCAGTTGCTGCAACTATCATTTTTTTCATAGTTGAGGCACATGTATTGGCTATAGACTTTGTTAGTTGTATCATTTCCAAGACTGGAATTATATAGTTTTGAAACAGAAGCATTTGGGGGAAGAGAAAGCAAGAGCTGGTTGAGATTTTTCTGAAATTGAGTATTAACTTCTTGATTACTAATGCTTGAGCAAATGTTGTAAGGAGGATCAGCATAAGGAGGATGAGCATGAGTAAAATGAAGAAAGTTAGCAAACCAAAAATATAGCAAAAGCAATTCACTTTGGATGTGACCCATTTCTTGCCTTTCTTACTCAGCAAATATTGCTGTTTTGTTCAAGTCCAAAAAGGTAAACATACTAAACAGAGAAAGCATAAGATATTAAAGTAGGAAGAAGTTTGATTTTGGTAAATACAGAACTAATTTTGGAGAGTGCCCAAATTCAAATTTAGTTCACAGAAGTAGGAGTGAACACGATTAGATGAAACCAAAAAAATTGATCAAATCAAACCAATTTAATCAATTTATTTTATTTTAAATATAATTTCAGTTTGATTTAGTTTCTATTTATAAAAAGTTTAGTTAATTTAATTGGGTTCAATTTTCAAATAAAAAAATTTTGTTGAACCGAATCAAAACAAGCAAAATTTATCTAAAATTAACCAAAATAAGTTGAATTTATATTAAATCAAATCAAGATAATTGAACTATAATTAAAATTCATTATTTATATTAAAAAAATATAAAAATCTATTAAAAACATATTATTTGTTTTAAAAATATTTTAAATATATTATAAAAATTATTATTTATATTAAAATATTTTGATTTAAATTGAATCGAATCATAATTAAACGAATCAAATGGATTCAAATTAATTTGATTTGTAAATTTTCAATTTAGTTTTTTATATTTTTTTTGTATTTTAATTTTTTTAATCTCATTGATTCGACTCAATTTGATTTTAAGCGAGTGCTAACTACTATACAGGAGGAGCTCCATGTCCCTCTTTCGTCTTGATTGACCCATGAAATTTGCGTTATGTGGGAATCATTTTGTGGAGTATGTTTAAGGAGATTATGTAAATTTTATTTCTATTGTTGGCATCTGTTTTGCTCATATCGTCAATAGTTCTCTGTATTCTCGTTCTTGACTTGAGCGCGTATAGAATAATTCATAGTATCTCCATCAGTTTGGTTAATAGGCAATTTCTTTGAAGAAAGAAGGTTAAGAAGTTGGCCACCAATTTCCCTTGGAATTCACTTCTGGTCTATAAGAGGTATGTCTCCGCATCTATAATTTAAAAAAACAAAAAAAAAGAGAAAGAAAATACTTGTAATAGATTAGAATATTATGCAATTTGATATGTCCTAGTGTATTTTCTAAAGTTTCTCTATCAACAACCTTTTTTAGAAAGAATATTCTGCAGTAGTTTGATAACAATTTTATTTGTGTCAAATTTTCAAAAATGTCATTATTTGAAAAATAATTGGATTACCTACTATCTTGGTGTCGTTTCCAACAAGTCTTCCAATTCATAAATTTTAGTGGAAAATGACATAATATGAGGGTTTTTTTTTTTTTTAATTGTTGTTGTCTTAGTTACAGGGGATGAAAGATTAAATTAAGGATCAAGTGTTCTTTAAGGATATACACTGCCAGCCAAGCTAAATTTGAAATAATATGAGCTGAATGTTTCTTTAACTTGAACTAATGATTACAATTAACAAACTAATGTGCCACAAATATTGAAATCAAATTCTTGAGTTAACCATTGGCTGAGTTTTTATTGGATCAATCAAATCAATGGACCAAAAAAGAAAAACTAAAATAGTGATATTTAATTCACAACTAACCCAATTTGAAAATTCAATGATGCATTTTTCTTTTCCGTCGATGTCAAAGAAAACCCAAGTCGTTAGGGTTGTAACATTAACTTTTTTATACTACAAATGCAAATACTCTCACTATTAAATTATTAACTGTTGAGTTGAATTATGATGCGGTTCATTTGATTATACATTTTTTTTTAATTTAAATTCTGGTGTCCATGTGGAGGGAGAAAAAGACATAGGCTATGTTTGTTTCTTTCAGTAGAAAATATTTTTTTGTAATTTCTTTTGTTTGGTGCATTCATAAAAATTGATCAATGAAAAATATTTTTTTAATCCAAAGAAAAATTAAATCATTTTTTGATATTTAATAAACTTATTTAAATGAAAAATAAATCATATAAATACATGTATTTATTATCATTTGTCATCTTTAACTACCAACATTGTCACCGGTTATCAACTACCAGCGGTGGTCGCTGGTGAGAGGTAGGACCTATAAAATAAATTTTATTTTAAATATATTTTTCTTATATTAAATAGTAAATAATATAAATATAAAATATTTATGGTCTAAATTTTATTATAATTTTATTAATTAAAAGAAAATTAATTTTTTTTGTAATGTGTTTCAAATATCAAAAAATATTTTTTTCAAAAAATATTTTTCTCAAACAAGCTGTTTTTCATACAGAGTTCTACTGTATCATTACCAATAGGAGAATCTTATATGATTATGGTGTGGGCCTCTGTTGGATTTCTATCCACTCTTTAAAAGCCCAACTGATACAGTGAGGTTAATTCACAGTAAGATTTAGCCCATTTCAATGGATCCAAGCCATCAAATATCAGTAAAAGACAACGTGGGCTGCAGTTCCCCTAAAACGATGTTAGTTGACTCACTTATTGCAAGAAAGGAAGCTGTGGTGTCTTTATCCCCTTTCCTATTTGCATTAGGAATTTAAAGCTATTATTAAATAAACTTCCGTTTTAGATTGGATTATATTTCCGTTTTATAGAAGGACAATCTGTGTATTCTCGTTCCTATATTTAAAGTAACATGCGTATCATTATAGCTTTCACAAAGTTTTCCTCATCGTGCACGTCTTCTTCTTCTATGAACTATGGGTGATCGTTCTTCTTCTTCTTCTTCTTCTAGCGGTGTGGCAAATTACAAGTTCGTTAGAACTCTTGGAATAGGATCTTTTAGCAAGGTTAAACTTGCAAAGCATGTCCAAACCCACCAAGAAGTTGCCATCAAAATACTTAACCGCGAGTTGATAAAACACAAGGATATGGAAGAAAAAATTATCAGAGAAATCAAAATCATGAGATCATTAGTGCATCCTCACATCATCCAGCTCTACGATGTTATAGAAACACCAACTACTGTATATCTTGTAATGGAATACGCACCATGTGGAAAGCTTTTCGATTATATCCTCCAAAAGACTAAGTTGCAAGAAGATGAGGCGCGCAAACTTTTCCAGCAGTTGATTTCTGCGATCGAATACTGTCATGGAAACAACATTGTTCATAGAGATCTCAAGCCTGAAAATTTGCTCTTGGATTGTAAGTACAATGTCAAGATTTCTGATTTTGGACTTAGCAATATTAAAGAAAATAATCAGTCACTAAAGACGGCTTGCGGAAGTCCATATTATGTTGCTCCTGAGGTTATCTCCAAGAAATCGTATGGGCTTGAAGTTGATATATGGAGTTGCGGTATCATATTGTATGTTCTTCTTTGTGGTAGGCTTCCTTTTGAAGATGAAAGCTATCCTGTCCTCTTTAACAAAATAAGGAGTGGGATATGCACTATTCCAAGTTCCTTATCACCTGGGGCAATAGATTTGATCAAGAGAATCCTTGTGGTTGATCCAACAAAGAGAATGACTATAGATGAAATTCATCAACATTCATGGTTCCAAGTCCCCCTTCCACATTATGTTGCTGATTTTCAAAGATTGGGTTCAAAATTTTTGTTCGGTTGATGGGAATAGATACAATATGGAATTCCAGTCATCTCAAGTCAATCTTAATGAAGTTATGAAAAAGGTGCTTAATGTTTCTCAAGAACTGAACTTGTGGTGGCAGGAAATTGGGCAGTACAATATGAAGTGCCAGTGGATTAGTAGGGTTCATGCGAATCAAAAAGGGATGGATGGTGTTATGGAAGGACCAGAAACAGTGAAGTGTGAAGTTGAGCTCTCTCTAACTCATGATAAAAAGTTTTTGCTTGATTTACGAAGATCTAATGGATCCCAAGTTCTATTTTCGGAACTCTGTACAACACTAGTGTCACAACTTCAAGTTGTTTAGGAAAAGAAAAGAAAGGTTAATTAGATTCTTCAACTGCATATGTAGTAGGTGATATGGACAAGTTGGATTGATTATTCTTTGGTGTATGCTTCTTTTAATTGTGTTTTAAACAAATCCTTGTCTGTACATACTAATTATATCATTTAGGAAACTTTTTGAGAATAATTGCTTGCCTTCTGATATTGCATCCTTTATTTCCTCTTCATTGCCAAAACTGAAGAATGAGCACTGAGGGTCGTCTTTGTGGGTGATATATATTGTGGTTCTATTTGTTTTAAAGAAAATTGGCCAAGAAAGTAGAAAATTTATACCCATTTAGTTGCAAATAAGTGCAAAGTTAAACAAATCTAACATTTTCTTTTGATCACTCAACTTTCTTAATGCAAAGAAAATAAGTTATAAAAAAAAATATGCAAATATAATTTTCTTAAGAGAACTAAATATTTTTTAAATTATTTTTATAATTATTTTTCTTACATAAATTTATCTAATGAAATAAATCTATTTATGTGTATAGATTAGCGATAATATATTTCCTTGAAAGTTAGTGAGGGAACTAAATATGATACTGAAGCACTTCTCATTAAATAAATATACGAATCATAAAGTAATTTACTTTTTTTAAAAAATAATTCTCTGAACACTATTTTTTTAGGAAATTTCTTCATAACTTTTTAAAAAATAATCATAAAGTTAATTTCTTCATATTAATTAAAATTTATATTTTTGTATGCGTTTATACGAAATTAAAGTTACATAGATAAATAAGAAATAAATTCAATAACACTTAAACAAATTCTTATGACTTAAAATATTTGTTCAATTTTGCGACAGATAAATATTTCTAGGATTGGAATAGTGAACAAAATAGAGTAAATTCGGCTAAAGTAATTGAGAGAGTGAAATTGAAAAAAAAATGAAACATAGATTTTATGGGGAAAATCCCAAACAAATTGAATAAAAACCACGAGCAACAATAAAAGAATATCACAATGAAAAATTATAGGAGTCACAACTTCTCTCTATATTACCTAAGGACATAACAATTGATGTGTGTAATTTAACACACGTAATTGAGTCAACTTTTTAGGTTATTTTGTGATTTTTTTTTCTAGTTAATTTAGATAGTAATTTATTGATTGCATTAATTTTAAGATTTTGTTGCCTAATTTAGATTGTGATCAATTTTAGCAGAATTTAATATTGAGAGCCACTTGAAACATGCTCGTTGGGCAAAAGGGTGTCGCGCATGTGACAAATGTCACGTGCATGACACATATTTCTCTATTTGCTTGTCACACGCATGACGTATTCTTCTTGTCACGTGTGTGTCGCTTGGCCATCTATCATATCATATCTTGCTTGTCACGTGCATGACAAACATCAAACACGTGACACAACTTCAACTCAAGTTTGTTTGATAGGGAGCAACTTGGGGAAAAATATAAATAAAAACTAAAGATGCATTTGGGAGTACTTTTTGGAGAAGAACAAAAAGGACACGAAGATTGAATAGAGTTTTTCCTTGGAGTTTCTTTGAACAAAAAGGACACGAAGATTGAATAGAGCTTTTCCTTGGAGTTTCTTTGGGTTTCTTTGTATTTATTTTCATTTACTTATTTCCATTTGTTCATAATTTTATGAGATTAAACCAGATGTTTAGTTTTATGATGTTCATGGATAACTAAACCCTTAACTAGAGTGAGAGGTGCAACCCAGTGGGATTGCTTTTGATATTAATGCTCAATTTATAGTTTTCTTCATTATAATTCTTGATTTGGTCTTCTTATACTTATTGTTAATTGTATGACTGATCTCCATATAATTTTCATTTTAGGGTTTATGTGATGAACTGAAGGGTGAAATATAAATCAATTTAGTTTCATCTTAGGGTTTAATCAATTTAGTTTCAATTAATTTAATTTTATTTTCATTATCATTTTCACTTTCATTATTCCTACAAATTAATAAAAATTAGTCAAATAGCAATAAACGTTGTCCCTATAAATCAACCTCGACAAATTATCTACAATTGACATTGTACATGTGCAGAAAATTGCTTTTATCAACAATAATACTCTCTCTCTTGAAATAGGAGAAAACACACTCTCCATATTTTTCTCTCATAAAATAAAGATCAACTTAATCACCTTTCTAGCCCTTATGGTCGTTGCCTCTCATGCATGTGTTATACCCATCTCACACCTTGTATGTCATACTCCTCAAGCCTATTTACAAGCTTTGTTCCTTAATGATTAAGGACTAAATCCTTCATCCCTAAGGATTTGCTTAGGCAGTGCAAATCGCCTAAGCCAAACTTATAATAATAATAATAATAATAATAATAATAATAATAATAATAATTATTATTATTATTATTATTATTATTATTATTATTATTATTATTATTATCATCATCATCATCATCATCATCTCCCACTTGAAGATTTGATTGAGAATCAATCACATCTTCACACCATCCTTTCTATCTTGCCTTTTGATATTGCTTATGTCTCTGTCAGGCCACAAAAGGGTCAACACTAGATAAACTTGTCACTGTTGATATCCTTTGTCATATAATTTTTTAGGTTGTCTTTGGTATGAATTTTCTACAAATCAACAGTTCCTTCTTCCACTTTCTCTAGAATGTGTTTGGTCCTTTAATGAAAGGCTAAGTTTCTTGCGAGATGTAAGGCACTCTGACTATCACTAAGTAAAGAAACTTTTTTTTATTTGTGCCTGAGTTCTTCCTGTGCCACCTTCAACCACACTGCTTCTTTCCTAGATTGTGTAGCTGCCACATATTCTACTTTTGTTGTTGATGTAGCCACAATTGATTATAGTATTGATTCCCAACTTATAACTCCGCCAACAAGTGTAAACACAAACCTGATGTAGATTTATTTTTATCCAAATCATCTGCATAATCTGAGTCAACATGTTTGACATTAAAGTTTGATCCTCCATAACATTATGTAACATTCGAGATTCCCTTGTATATCTTAGGATCCTTTTAATAACATTCCAATACACTCTACTAGGATTTGCCATGTATCTATTAACCACTACTAATGCATATGGTATTTCAGACATCTTCATCCTCTCTGCTTCATTGCTAGGGCTCATACTAGAGGATAACTTGAAATTATTAAGAAGTGGGTTAGAAATTAGCTTGCAATCTTGCATGTTGAATCGCTATTAAATTTTCTGCAAGTAGTTTTTCTGGAGTAACCAAATCTTTCTGCTATTTATATCTCGATAAATTTGCATCCTTCAAACACATCAATTTTTCTCTTGATAAGATACACCTAACATCTCCTACAGTAGTCATCAATAAAGGATACAAAGTATTTTGCTCCTCCTAAGGATAGTACCAGTGTTTGCCACACAATAGAGTGAACCAATTCTAGAATAATCTTACTTCTAGAATTAGATGTGTTGAAATTTACACGATGTTACTTGTTTGTAACATAATATTCACCAAAGGGTAATAACATCTTTATAAGACCATAAAGTACTTTTTGCTCAGCTAGAATTCGCATTCCTTATTCAGACATATGTCCAAGTTTGCAGTTCCATACACACATACTTCTACTTCCTACAAAGTCTCTCTCATCAGCTTACACAAGTTTGCAGCTATCTTTTGTGCCTTCATTAATACAAGTGTGCCTCAAATTACTTTCACAATCCCATTTTCGATTTCAATCTTGCACCTAAGATCATCTAGCACTCCTAATGATAGTAGATTCTTTGTGCCCTCCATATATCACATATTTTGAATGGTGCAAATTGTACCATTGTACATCTTTAACTGGATGGTTCCAATACCGACAACCTTTAAGGGAGATCATCAACTGTGTACACAAATCTTCTTGAGAAAGGTTAATAATAAGAGAAACATTCTCTTTGAGAGGTCATATGCCAGGTAGCTATTGTGTCAAGGAGCCAAGCATAAAAAAACCTCTTTTTGTTTGTACTTGTTGTACACAAGAGTGTTGCCATGTCCAAGTTACTTGCAACATTTCCTTGAGGACTATAATCTTTCACATTCCAACAATCCTTCTTCACATAACCCTTTTTGCCACAATTGTAGCACTTGGTATTCTTTTTACTTATTGATTTTGACCCACCTTGTCTCTTTCCCACTAGAGCCACATTTTGCTGATCTTCTTTTCGTCGCAACTAAGGCCTCCGCTTGTTGCAAATTGGCCAAGTTATCCTTCTTATTCTTACACTTGCTTTCTTCCTCTATAATAGCAGTTGCAACCTCATCGAAGACTAGATAATCTTTAAGGACATTATTTGTTATGTGCTCCGTCACAGAAGTAGATTCTGCCATCTGAAGAGTATAAAGCTTTTTCTTAAGGAAAATTTTATTGTGGATAGATTTGGCCTCATACAGTTTAGTGAGATGATCTCATATCTCTTTTGTTGTTTTCTTTTCTTTTATACTTGATAGTATCTCGTTTGCTATTGTCAGATGAAGATTCACAATAACATTTTCATCCTTCTAGTTCCACTTATTTTCATCTGTGAATTTTTTTGGCTTTCAGCTGATAGCTGTCAAGTAATTATATTTCCTTAATATTGCATTTATCTTCAATTTTCACGATGATAAATTTCTTCTATTAAATTTTACAATTTCAAATTTTATCGTCATTATCATTGCTTCTATTACAATTTCAAATTTTGTCGTCATTGTCATTGCTTCTATTACAATTCACAAACCAAAAGCTTTGATGCCACTTGTTGCGACAAATAAATATTTTCAGGATTGGAATAGTGAACGAACTAGACCAAATTGCAGCTAAAGTAATTGTAAAAATGAAATTGAATAAAAATGGAACACAAATTTTATGTGAAAGACTTCAAATAATATAAGTAAAAACCATGATCAGGAATAAAAGAATATTACTATTTACAATCTCTGTATTTTACTCAAGAAGAGAACAATAATACTCTTTTTTTTGAAATAGAAAAAAACACTCTCTATATTTTTCTCTCAAAAAATAAAAATAAAATTAATCACCTCTCAAGCCCTTAGGTCCGTTGCCTCTCAAGCATGTGCTATACCCCCCATCTCACACATTGTATGCCATTCTCCTCAAGCCTATTTATCGGCTTTGTTCCTTAATGATGAAGGACTAAATCCTTCGTCCCTAAGGATAACCAGCTAAGCCAATAACCTTTTATTATTTTTATTATTGTTGTTGTTGTTGTTGTTGGTAAGTCGGTTAACATTCAACAAATGATTTCCTTTTTCACAAATGCTGAAAAAACAAAAGAAAACCTTCAATATGAATTTTAGCATTTTGGCATTTTTATGTTATTATGCCCCCCCTACCCCATTACGCCCCGAGGTTACAACGTTGGTGAATACTGACAAAACAATTATCCACGTGGTGTGCATAATTTATTTATTGTTTTGATTAACTTTTATTTTGATAAAATTACCAAGAACGATGATAAAGAAACTCACCAAATTACTGATACATTATATACATAATTTAAAATTTTAGATAATATTGTGCCAGTAACTTTTTAAGTCATGTATTTACAATTTTCATTAAAATTAAAATTTGTTTATTATTTTAGACAATCTAAATAATTTGTCAAAAGAAATAACATAAATGTAAAATAAAAAATTTGTCATTTTTTATATTTTTTTTCTTATGATATTATAATACAATAACATATATGTGACTATAAAATTTATTAAAATTTCTACTGATACATTAATCGCATGCATGAATTATATTTAGTCTTCAACGCATGGAGGGTGAATTTTACAGTAAAATATACACTGTGGTGTCGTTATGTAATTAAAATTATAAATTATGTTTATAACTTATGATAATATTATTAAAAATAAAAATTATCTAAAGTAATAAATAATTTTAAACTCTAATGAAATTATTATTTAAATACTTAAAATTATATTAATTTAAGTATCATAATATAATATTATTACTGTTAATTATATATGCAATTTATTAATTATTTATGATAATTTTATTAAAAATAAAATTATCTAAAATGATAAATAATTATATTTATTGATACAATTATTATTTAAATATTTAAAATCAAATTAATTACTATATCATAATATAATATCCGTCCATTATTAAAATTCTTTTGGGCGACGCATTTGAAAAGAGTTACAATGCAATCAACGTGGTGTTATACCTGAAAAGATACCTCATTAACAGAACAAATTTTGGGACTCTGACGTTAAGCTAATCTAGCGACAAATTGACCAACAAAAAATGCTGCTTGTCCGGGTTTGAGGAAGTGTTATGGTATCGGTTGCCAACATGACAACAACTGACGACATAGTAGGTCTCTCCATTGGGTCGTCCTTTACACAGTTGTGAATACATTTTAGGACCTCAGCCCCCACACTTGACTTCTCCAGATGGGTCCATTAATTTCAATCCTCCTTTGGACCACAGCTTCCATGCTTGAAATATTATACGGGAGTTCCAATCCCATTAGTTGCTACTATTCTAATTCTTCAAGACAAACATCGGAAACATTTACGGGAACATACAAAAGTGAGGAGGCTTTCACCCTCTTCTGATAGATAAAATTTGCTGTTCCTTTGACCGCTAATAATCTCTAATATAAGAACCCCAAAACTGAATACAACTGATTTCACAGAAAATAATCCTTCCATGGCATACTCTGGAGACATGTATCCACTATTTGAATTCACAAAAAATTTAATCAAGATTAGATAAATATTAATATTGTATACATCATTTAGAATAACATTTGGAGAATGAAGGGAGAGAGTCATTTACAAAAACTACAAATCAGTTTGCATTTGGAACTGTCAATTTCCAGTCTGAGGTCATGGAAGTTTAAGAGTCGGACCAAAAAGAAAGACATCAAGGCTTTTGTTAGGCATATTCTCGTAGACAAGCAACTTTTCAGTTTTCTCTAGGCAACACCCCAGGAGCCTGACAAGATTTCTATGCTGTAGTTTGGCTATTAAAGTGACTTCATTCATGAATTCCCGTAGTCCTTGACCAGAAGTTCTTGAGAGCCTCTTAACTGCAACATCTATACCCTGCTGGAAGCATATGTCTGCAAGATTAATAACCATTTGGTTGGGTGATTGTCAAAATTGTTAATTACCTTGTCCACTGGGCCAAATCCGCCTTCTCCAAGTTTAGTTTCATCAGAAAAATGTTTGGTGGCTTCATGTATGATGTCAAACGGAATCAGAGGACAATCATTGGAGTCCATTGGCATCTGTCCTTGGATGTCAATCCTTTAATGGTCATTTCCAATTCTTCCTCTGCCCAAGTCAAGTAATTCAACTACCTAGCTAGTTTCTTCCTCCTCTACACAGCAAATAATTTTATTATTAATATAAGGAGTAATGGTGATTTATCGTTAACCTCAATTTTATTGGGATAAAAAAAAGTTTAATTTTTATGAATACATTCAATAAACTATAAACTTCTACTTGTTATTGCTATTAGATGATCAATTGATGACTTAAATATCTTTTTTCAACCTTTTCAATCTTATTAAATATCTTTTGGCTATGTTAACATCCTAATTTGATGATCAAAACCATTTAATGTTATTAATTTAAACTTAGTTAAAATAAAAGCGTCATATGTCACATTCATATCATTATTTTGTATACTTTTTTTGGTTAATCTCTAATTAAGCTAGAATAGTTACGTGCAATTGATCTACGGGCACGGTTATTTTGGATACTTTTAAGACTTGGTAAAATAAAAGTTTAGTGATGACAACGAAGAAAATAAATTGGAAGCCATTGTTGCCACAGCCAAATGTCTGTGGCTGCATTATAAAATAATATATTTCTTTAATTATCCTTGCTAATTTTTTTCCCTGTTTTGCAACTTTTCTCATTAATGCAATAAATTCATCGTTTCGCCTTTTATCTGCTTCCCTAGAAGCCCCAATCTTTAATTCATCCAGAACAATACTTTCTTTTTTTTTTTCATCTTTCTGTTTTTTTGCTTCATATGATAATAGATGATATAATACAAACAGTAATTATGGCTGAATCTGGATAGTAAGAATACAACTAAAATCAAATTCAGATAATTACAAGTTGAAGAGAGAGGGGGGAAAAAAACCAAAGATCAAATTCGAAAATAAGAAAAAAAGAAAATTGAAGAATCCAAGCATCCATCTGTAATTAAAGTATTGATTTGAATGAATATGTAATTAATGAGTTACAACTCCCAATTGAAAAGAGATTTGAAGATGATAAATAATTTTTTTCATCTTTCTGTTTTTTTGCTTCATATGATAATAGATGATATAATACAAATAGTAATTATGGCTGAATCTGGATAGTAAGAATACAACTAAAAATCAAATTCTTACAACTTGAAGAGAGAGAGGACAAAAAACCCAAAGATCGAATTCGAAAATAAGGAAAAAAGAAAATTGAAAAATCAAGCATCCATCTGTAATTAAAGTATTGATTTGAATGAATATGTGATTAATGAGTTCAAACTCCCAATTGAAAAGAGATTTGAAGATGATAAATAATTTTTTCATTAGATAAACCATATGAATAGATCTACAATCGTAAAAACTTGAATAAATTTTCCTCCATTTTTTTTTTTTTTTTTTGTTGATGTTCGAACTAAATTTTGTGACACTGTAGTTGGAGGAGGAGGAGAGACAGATGAAGGTGGAAGTTCTTTTTATCACAGTGGTGGTATTATAGAAAAGGATAAACCTCACGCCGAAACCCGCTTTTATTATAAAATGGATAAATTTCATGCCGAATATTACAGCTCGGAGACAAGACTCTTCCTCCTTGCTTTTCAGCATTCAGAGTTGGGATAGCTATCTGAAAACAAATATTACACATAATTTTCTTTTTTATTTTATGCCTCTTTTTTAATGCTTGTCTACACTAGCTAATGAACTAAATTTCTATTTTTTGTTGCCCATGTTAATAATTCCTGCGACACAACATTGTATACAATTAATATACAATTGCATACTGTATACACCATACAATTGTTGTAGACAATATATGAACCCATTGTATATGTATTTTTTTATATTTATTATTTTATATCAATATGTATAATATTAATCATATTAAACATTTTATGACTATATCATATTAATATATTATATAATTAATAATATAAATATAATATTTTTAATATTTATGTATAATTTATTTATTTACTTAAATTTTATTTGTTATTGAATGTTATATAATATATTTAATATTTATTTATTTAATATATGATATAATATAATAATTTAATGCAATATAACTCAACATAATTTATTTTAATTAATAGTATAATTAATATAATAATAATATAATTAATATAATAAAGTGTGAAATTAATATATCAATATATAATTTTTATATATTAAACTACTTTGTTGATAATAATAATTATTGATAAATTTATTTTATTGAAAGTAATAAGTATTAATATATTAATTACATATTATTATATTAATATATAATAATATTATTATGGTATAAAAATGATTACAATATATATATATATATATATATGAAATTAATATAGTAATATTAATTATTATTAATTATATTTTAATATATTATCTTGATAAAATATAATTATTGAAAATTAAAGCAATTAATTATAAATGAAGAGTTAATTATCATAATAAAAAAGAATTATTAAAAATAATGATTATAGGAAAGAGAGAAATCTTGCTGCCTGATTTGCTACTCACAGTTAGAGACCAACAAAAAAGGAAAAAAAAATCTCAAATCCATAAATATTTTTCACTCTAATCCATTTCATTAATTTTTTTTTCAAATACCCAATTTAATAAAAAACCTCTGGAATACTGAATCATGGATAGCGACATCAGTGAAAACTTCATGAATTATGCAGCCCACCATCGTAATTTGGGTTTAATTTTGTTTAAATGAAAAGAAATTGAGTAGAAAAATGATTAAAGGATCATTCAGCCAATATCTTACGAGTGTTGGAAAATAGTCTACGAATTTAATTTGCAGTACGGCCACCATCTTTGAAGGGGCCTTTCCTGTTGAGTTAGTATAGACGATTTATGTTGGCATGTCTCTGCACTTTCTGAATTGTTCTCTATTCTCTACGAATTTTGCTGCCTTTTATCACCTTTTCGGCATATCAGTTTATCACCCCATTGTCACCTTACAATTTTCATTCTTATTAATTAATAAAATCAACCCTCCCCTTAATCGCGTAACCAACAATTTTAATTACTTCAAACTAGAATATAAATACATTTTCACTCTAAGTTAGAGAATAAATTTTCTTTTTTTTTTTTTATACTTAAAAATATTATCTTTTTGTGCTTAATTGAATGAACAGTTTTAAAAAATATACCAAAAAATGCTTAATTATGTAAACTTACATATATTTTTTAAAATTTTTTCCTAAACTATCCAAATTACAGCGCATCCTAGCCCCTTAGCATTCCCGCCCTTGCCTCCCTACAAAAATGATAACCTTAGATTTTATAGCGAAATTGAGTATTGGGCAATATAATTATAATAATAAAATTTAAATAAATTTATTATTTAATTAGTTAAACACTTAAAATGTAAAAAAACTATAATAATTAAATTAATTATTATTTATAATATATTACTATTTTATAAAATATCATTATTCAATTAGATCTTTTAAGTAAATGAAATAATAAAATGAAAAATTATAATTAATTTAGTATCATAAAGTTTAACAATAATATAATTATTTTGATAAAAAATAAGAAAATTCCTAGTTTCATTTTTATTGGCTATTTTTCTTTAGGTCTTTTATTTTTTTATTATGCAGATATATGCTGTTTATTATTATTAAGCTCTAAAAATCACTAATATACAAAATTTTTTATATTATTAAAATCTTCAAATTATTTTTATGTGAAAAATTTCTTATATTATTAAAGTTATTAAATTATTTTACAGAAAAAGCTTTATATTTTATTAAAATAAACTTTTTATATTACTTTTTAGTTCATTGAATAAATTAAATGTTTAACTATTGATAAATATTGTTAGTTCATGATAAAATATAAATATATTATATCATCACTTATTAAAAATATTATATTATTAATATAATTATTTGATAATTATCCTCTATTAGATTCATAGTCAACCATATAAAATTAAAATTTAAAGTAAAATTTAAATAGAGAGGTTTTAAGTGAAGAAATTTAATACATTCATGGATTTAGGATAAAACTATCATGTGACAAAAAAAAAAAATCAAAATTTTTTATTTTCAGGATTTTAAAATGCCACTCATTTAGTTAAAAAAAAAAACTCCAAAACCTATTATTTTATAGAATGATAGATTTTACTAATATATTATTATTTTAAATTTATTAATCATATTTTCTTGCAATTTTCTAATATATTAAAATTGTCCTTCAATAGAACTAAGAAATAAAGTTTATATTTTTTTATCAATAGTTTATGGTTATATTTTATACTAGACAAGATATTATATAAATAAATGTTTATTTGATTATTTGAATAATTATTTTTTACAATATCAAATGAATCGTTTACTTTTTTAAATTAAAAATGATTTTGTTCACTAGAACTTATATGTATGTTTTTTACTTATTTATTCTACAGAAAAAAATTATATATGTATTTCATTTATAATTGAAGACTTATGTTCTTTTTTTTTTTATGGTATCTTTCATAGATTGATATTTTGTATATGCATAATTTTGATTCAATAATTTTTATAAGAATAATAATAATAAATTAAAAATTATTGATTAAATCTATGAATTGTGATTGTTGAATCAAATGTGAGAGCACGGAAAATTAAAATATTAATCTATTAATTTTCTGTTCAATCTAAATGATGAAATCTTGCAATTCTTTGATTCACATTTCATAGATTATAAATGCGTTAATTTGGTTTAAATCAATGGCTCACTGAATCCCCTGAATCAAAACGGGACCATAATCGCGAAATAGTATAAATCCATAGTAAGTATGTCGGCCCTGGCCCATGTGCATCAGTCCAGTAGCCCTGTCTGGCTTTCTTTTGTTTTTGATGGCGACCGTTTGCTTAATTCCTCCTTCGTATTTATAGGTTCTGCCCATCGTATCAAAGCCAATACCTTTTAAGAATGACAATATATGTCAACAGAGTATCGCATCTCACTCCAGTGAAGCAATTTTTGGAACATGTTCGCACTTTATATTTTCTGCGTGGCACTATGCGTTACCATTGCTCGGTTAGCCAAATCTGTAAGCTTTTAAACTATGATTAGCATATGCACACAACATGTTTGTTAAAATGCGTCTGACATTATCAGACATTAACTCTTGCTTGCTGTGCGTGATCTTTAAGATTAGCGGATGGTGCTGGAACACATGGCGAAGAAGAATTTTCAAAATGGCATAATGGAGGTGGGATTTTCCACAAATCAGCTCATATCGACTCGACCGTCCTCATCGAAATTGGTGCGGTGGTTCATCCCAAAGCTGTTTTAGGTGCGAATGTTCGTGTTGGATCAGGATCTGTTGTAGGACCTGATGTTGCAGTCGGTCAATGGACAAAGATAGGGTACAGTACACTATCACTCTTATATGAACAAGTATAAATAATTGCTTTACAGTTGCTAGCTTCTTTAGTTCAGGATAGAATGCCGATGTTGTGTTTTCTGCAGGTATAATGTTTCACTTAGCAATTGCGTTATAGGTGATTCATGTGTAATCCATAATGGAGTGTGCATTGGTCAAGATGGTAAGCGTGGTTTCTTTTCAACTTTACTTTCCTATTTTTTATTCAACCAACAAAAATAGCTAAATACCTGGATATTGCATACGATATTTGTTCTTTTTCAGGATAGATACTTGCTATTTTTCTCTTCAAGTTAAGCTCTTTTTATTATTATTCTTAAAATTTTGAATTTGTGACATGTTGTTACTCAAAAGATTTTTCTGCTTATTAATTTTTCTCAATCCGTTGTCTACTTCATTTCCTGAGTGCTGCATATGAATGCTGAGCTGAAAAAGAAATGATCTGTTGAAATAGATTTTTTTTTTTTTTTTTTTCTTCTAAAAATGGCTGCTGTCCTTTTTCATACAGGATTTGGGTTTTTTCTGGATCAGCAGGGATGCATGGTGAAAAAGCCTCAAGTTGGTGATATTTTTAGTTTTTGAAGCACTCTCAATTAATTTTGTTCTCTCTCAAACACTCACACACGCGCACACACACACACACATGCACACACCCACGTGTGTGTGAAGGATTATTTCATACTCTGTGATGCACCCATGTCATGCAGGTGCATCTTGGGGAATTTCTTTGTTGAACTTCCAGGCTTAGAAATTTGTTCTATTTCATGAGATATTTTAAAGAGTTCATTTTGATGAAAACTACTGCACATGACAGTTGCATTCTTTATGACAGTTGCATTCTTTTTCCCCGTGCCATTGACTGACAAACATATGGCTTCAGCTGTCTAGTTATGTTTCAGATCTTGGCTAAAATATCTCATTATGTTCTTTATGCAGCTGCTGAATGCTAGGATAGGGAACCATGTAGAGATTGGAGCAAATACATGCGTTGATAGAGGCAGGTGTGGTGTGTTTTGCTTTATATTATCTTCAAGTGGTCCATCATATGCACTACACAATAAAGTAGCTTGCACTTGGACATGGTCCAATATGAGGTCCTAAGTATGAGTCTTATTTGATTCTGCAGTTGGAGAGACACAGTTGTTGGTGATTATTCAAAGATAGACAATTTAGTCCAAGTTAGTTTTTTTCTCTGCTGTGTTTTCGTGATGCTAAACTTATTATTGTGATAAATAATTCCCATTCTGCTTGGCTTTGCAGATTGGTCATAATGTAGTTATCGGAAAAAGTTGCTTGCTTTGTGGACAAGTTGGCATTGCAGGTTCTGTGACGTACGTCAATTCTAATTCTAAACTATATTTTTGCCATGCTATTTCTTTTGGGTCCTTTAGATATGCTATTTATCTTTTAAATTTCAGTTTGCTGATTTTGTGAAGCTTTTGAATGTAATGCTAATTTACATGTCTTATTTTGTTTGTTCTTGTTTAGAATAGGAGACTATGTCACTTTTGGAGGAAGGGTAGCAGTTCGTGATCATGTCTCTATTGCATCAAAGGTATTTCGTTGGTTATTTGATTTCAAGAAAGTGAGAAATACTCAATTGATTCTCTGTCAAGTTGCACACAGCTTTATTTGTTATTTCATTTTTTTTGAGCTTGTTTTTCGTTGCAATCTATTCAATGTTAGATCATGCGGGAGAATACCAGAACTTACGGTGTTGTATCACAAATTAAGTATTAGTTATTTGATTTGGTAACTTGCAGGTTCGGCTGGCAGCTAATAGTTGTGTTACGAAGGACATAAGAGAGCCTGGGGATTATGGTGGCTTCCCTGCTGTAAGATCCATTTTTCTATTCTTTCTTTTGTCTAATGGAAATATGGAGATTTAGAGAAGGAAAGGAAAGAGAAAAAAAAAAAAAAAGTGTGTCAACCAAATTCTTGGTCTTAGTTTATTATTAGTGTAGGAGACACCTATTTATCTATGTCATTTCCTTGGCTATGGGCAGGTTCCAATTCATGAATGGCGGAGACAAGTCGCTAGTCATTGCCAGATTTCAAAAAAGGTGATTCCATAGGATTTTAAGAAATCAAAATGCCCAAAGCCCTGCCACTGTTGCCAGATTCTAAAGGAGGTGATTCCATAACGTTGTGGAAGTTTTCAAAAGCCTTAAAAAGATTATTATTTTTCTGTTAATAAATTATGAGAAAATATTATATGAATAATAAAAAATACAAATAGACATTTAAATAAAAATTGAATAACAAATTATCAATTAAAAAATATAATTTTTAAAAGTAAATTCAAAATCCAATTTAAAATCCTTTTTGTATGCAAACTTGATAAATGATCCAAATCAGCTCAAAATCCGAGTGATCTAAACCAGATCTAACCCAAAAATGTATCAAGTTGAAGACAATTTGATAAAAAAATGATCCGATCTAAAATGACGCTATTTGATTCATTTGTCATCTCCATGTTAGTTAAATGTATACATTCAATGTAAATATTTTTTCCCCCCTTCAAACGTGCTTCCATGAGAATTGATGAGGTAATACATTTGAGAAGGTGACCTGATTGACAGAGCCAAATTTAGAGTTGGATGATGGAGCAGATCTGAAATGAACCGCACAATTGAAGTGGGTTGAGAAATTGCTACCGTGTCACTTCCCAATGTAACAACGGATGACATTGTGGGTCCCCTAGCGGAGTCATCTTATACACACAACAGTCCTATATTGATGCATTTCAGCACTTCAGCCACCATGCTCGACTGAACGGGTTTATTAACTCCAACCTTTGTCCTTTAGTCCATAGCTTCCATGCCTGAAACGTTATAAAGGATTGTAAATAACAAGCAGTCTATAATAATTTCGTCGAAGACAATGATAGGGATGAAAATATACATAGGTGAGAAGGCTTTCACCTTCTTCTGAAAGATAAAGCCAGTGTTTTTTTTTTTTTTTTTTTTTTTTTCATTAATTATCTCTAACATGAGAACTCCAAAACTGAAAACATCAGACCTTACAGAAAATAATCCTTCCATAGCATATTCTAGAGCCATGTATCCACTATTTGAAATCCGCAAGAAAGCACAAAGGAAATTATATCTTAAAAACTTAAATTGTTTGCATAGCTTGACCTTTAGTCCATAGCTTATAAAGAACATTAACTAATATAGACGGTGATATTTTTGTTTTCTGGGTT
Organism: Omphalea diandra; assembly: GCA_949677035.1. Taxonomy (NCBI): domain Eukaryota; kingdom Viridiplantae; phylum Streptophyta; class Magnoliopsida; order Malpighiales; family Euphorbiaceae; genus Omphalea; species Omphalea diandra. The sequence goes on from CATIWR010374629.1 coordinate 27,071, forward strand.
TTATCTTCAGTCCAGGAAAAGGGAAACTTGAGATTTCTGATTGTTTAATTAATATGGCACTACGTGCTAATTTGTAGGATTTTCTTGGTCTTAAGTATTAACCAACGAAATGTATGGCATGGTTGGACCCCGTGAGTATTTGTTAGCTCTTTCTTCTTTCTTTTTTTTTTTTTTTAAAAAAAAGAAAATAGAAACAATTATATAAGCCCCAATAGAAAATATACAAGAGAAGAAAAGGAAAACGACTAAATGTGGTTTATGGTAAATCAGTGAGATACTGATATGTTGCAACTACGTCTGATCATGAGTTCGTTTTCTGTGACAACGATGCATGCGTATGCCTTTTAGCACTTACCATTCATTATTGTAACATGTATCTAGGAGCTACATCCATGAAAGGGTCGTAGCTAGCTATAAAACGCTAGTTGCAAGCAACAATAATTAAACTGAATATATACATCACCTATTATATGAGCATCTTATCCACATTTTCAATAATATAGTGACACATGAAATAATTATTCATAACTATTTAACAAATTTACTGTTATTACACCAATTTTTCAAGTTTAAAAAAAATATATTCATACCTTCATTTGATAAAAATGTAGATGTCTTCTTGGCTAAATCCATCATGAGGCCTCCTGTATGGCCATACCATGCTTCCATTAGAATTAACGAGGTGATACATTTGAAACAGTGACCTGATTGACAGAACAAAATTTGAAATTTGATGATTGAGCAGATCCTGAAATGAATTGCACAATTGAAAATACAGGTTTTATGGGCTGAGGAAGTGCTATGGTATCACTTCCTAACATCACAACAACGGATGACATTGTGGGTCTCCTAGCGGGGTCATCTTGTACACACAACAATCCTACATGGATGCATTTCAACACTTCAGCTACCATGCTCGACTGCACAAGAGACGGGTGTATTAACTCCAACCCTTGTCCTTTAGTCCAGAGCTTCCATGCCTGCAACATTAGAAAGGGTTTTAAATAACAAATACTATGTACTTGAATAATTTCGTCAAAGACAATGGCAAGGATGAAACGTACATAAGTAAGGAGGCTTTCACCTTCTTCTGAAAGATAAAAGCCAGTATTCTTTTTTCCACTAATTATCTCTAATAGGAGAACTCCAAAACTGAAAACATCAGACTTTACAGAAAATAATCCTTCCATAGCATACTCTGGAGCCATGTATCCACTATTTAAAATCCACAAGAAAGCACATAAACGAAATTATATGTTAAAAACTGCAGTTATTTGCAATATTTAGGATACGTACACATTTGAAGAATTGAGGGTAGAGAAAATCGAATATTTTTACTTACTATGTTCCAACAATTCTATTTGTATTAGCTTTGCTTTCATTCCCAATAAAAATGCGTGCCATTCCAAAATCCGATATCTTTGGATTCATCTCATAATCCAGCAAAATATTGCTGGTTTTAAGATCTCTGTGAATAATTCTGAGTCTAGAATCCTCATGCAGATACAAGAGTCCTCGAGCAATTCCATTGATAATGCTTAGGCGTCTTTGCCAATCAAGTTCTGCAGCCCTACATGGATCTGAAAAGATGACAAAAAAAAAAAAAAAAGGTTCTTAGTTGCCTTTTCTTCTACTTGTTCTTCTGTCATCAAATATAAAGGGCTTTCATGTTTAGCAGTCAAACCAAAGAGAAAGACATCAAGGCTTTTGTTGGGCATGTACTCATAAATAAGCATCTTTTCATTTTGCTCAAGACAGCAACCCAAGACTCTCACAAGATTTCTATGTTGCAATCTTGCAATCAGGGTCACTTCATTCATAAATTCATCTAATCCTTGCCCGGAACTTCTTGACAACCTCTTGACTGCAATTTCTTTACCACCTTCTATTGTGCCCTGGAAGCAACATATTGACAAATTAATCAATATGCCATATTGCCGCTATTAAAAACATTTTAAAAAAAAACTAAAATTTTGTGAATAATACCGCAATATAAAATATACATATATGCCCTTTAGCATTATTGTGGATTAATGTGATGGTTTGGTAATTGAGTAAATAACCATGATTACCTTATATACTGGACCAAATCCACCTTCCCCAAGTTTATTTTCATCTGAAAAATTATTTGTAGCTTCACGTACAATATGAAACTGGAGTAAAGTAAAATCTTTGGAGTTCATTGGCAAATCTTGTTGAATATTTTCTTTTGAGCGGTCATCCCGATTTGTTTGTCCTCCGAAGTCGAGCAATTGAACCTCGTGGCTATTTTCTGTCTCTTTTGCAGCATGTAGTTTAGTTTAATTAGCATATAAGGCGAAGTGATATCATTAGTTGGTCATAGAAACAAATTCTTTTTCCTAATACCTTTTCCCAAATGCTTCTGCTTTTTTCTCCAAATGGTATAGATGCATGAAACGATCAGCAGTCCAAAGATCGCTGAAACACTTGTGCCGATTATGATTCCCGTTGATCTGTTTTGCTTCCTCACTTCTGCATAACAATGTATTTGTTGAAGGTTATCAATTAACTAGGCAATATTCCGCGTTTGGCGCAGTTTGAAGTTGATATTAAATTATTTGTTTATTATATTTTTTATTTTTAAAATTATTATTATTATAATATCATAAAATCTAATTGAAAGAAAATTATGACAAAATAAAATCTAATTAAACTCCACTTCATAAAAGTTAATCATATATCATACAATAATTTAAAAGTAAACGAAATTTAATAAATATCAATAAAGTAATTTCTAACTTAAGAATCATCATTTCAACTTCATTTGAATAGTTGAATCAATATATAAAAATTATGGATAAAACCTTTAGAAAATGTAAAATCTATATTAACCTATAAATCAAGACATCTCCATATATAACAAATTAGTAATTAGTGATAACAGTAGAATAGATAAGACAATAAATTATAAATATCAATAAAGTATTTTTTTTAGTTAAGAATCATCATTTCAACTTTATTTGGATTGTTGGACCAATATGTAAAAATTATGGATAAAATCTTAAGAAAATGTAAAATCTATATTAACGTACAAATCAAGACATCTTCATATACAACAAATTAGTAATTGGTGACGATAGTAGAATAGATAAGGTAGTGAATTATGGTAATAATAACACCAACAGAGAGTTATATAGGTAGTTCAATTTTTATGATGGGTTAAGTCTCGATGGACAAAAGATTCAACATATGTTTTCTAAGAAAATAATATTTACCAAAAATTTTTAATGCACTTGATTGATAATGTCTTGGATGTGGTTCTCTAATTATCTCATTATATTACCAAACTAATTAGTTTAAACATGTCATTTATAAAAAGAAACATGTTATTTGTAAAAATAAACACGTAAATTTGCTAGTGTAATACTTTTTTCCTTGCAAGAGAATTTTGAATTATCTATCGTAGATGAATATTAGGAAGCAAAATTGGTGTGGTAAAATTATTAATATAGGTATATCATAATTTGAAGTTGTTAAAGAGACATATGATTATGGTATGAGTTAATATGTTATTGAATGTTTATTAAATATAGATGTTTTAAGGACAACCAATAAGACCCAAAGAAAATGAGAAGACATGCATTAAATGAAATTTATGAATGATTTGTCATTAATGTATTTATTTATTGAAATAGATTAAACCAACATTGCGTTGTCACCTCGACATAAATATAAGAAAGTTTTACCATATGAACTCTTTGTTTTAGCTATATATATTAGATATATTAGATTAAAGCAATTGAGAATGTTTTGGTTCGGTAGACAATATCGTATAGGTTGCGAGATTCCAAGTTTAAATCTTAGAATATCAAATGGTTTTTTTTTTTCTTAAAAAAAAAATATAGCACTACTTACCTTTTGGAGGAAGAGCAACAAACGGAGGTGAAATAGGAGTCATATTATAGAAATTGTAAAATTCAGAGTGAACATTACAACTTGGAAATTAGCCCAAAGCTCAAAAGAAAGAATAAATGATGTCACATGTTATGAATGTGGCAAACAAGGGCATATGAAGCATAAATGTCCCAAGTTGAAGAAGAAGAAAAGATGGGACAAAGAAAAGGAGAAAAGCTTCTCCGCCACTTAGGATGATGACTCAAGTGAAGAAGAGGAAGAATGAGAGGTGGCCAACATATGCTTCATAGCACTAGGGGACTCTTCACAAGAGGGAAATGTGACTACCACCAAAGCAAGTAATTGGCATGTGGATAGTGGTTGTTCAAAGCATATGACCGGAAATAAAAGACTATTCACATCACTCAAAGAGAAAGAAAGTGGAGATGTCACATTTGGTAACAATGCCAAGGGTAAGGTAATTGGCATTAGTACCACAGATAAGGATGGTTGTTCATAAATTAATAATGTCATATTAGTTAGTGGCTTATAACATAATTTGTTGAGTGTAAGTCAATTGTGTGACAAAGGTAATAAGGTCACCTTTGATCCTAGAGAATGCTGAGTCACCACTTTAGTAGATGATGAGGTTATTTTCAAAGATGAAAGGAAAGGCAATACCTACTCAATTGACTTAGACAATTTGGCAAACCAATCTTTCAAGTGTCTCATGTCTTTAAGCAATGAAGCTTAGTTATGGCATAGAAGGCTTGGGCATGCAAACATGGATCTTCTTTAAAGCCTATCTAAAACAAAGTTAGTGGAAGGCCTTCCCAAGTTGAATTTCACTAAAGACAAGACATGTGATCCTTGCCAAAT
>CATIWR010374649.1:0-53365 GCA_949677035.1 Omphalea diandra
CTTATTTTACCAGATTTCCAATTTTGTCCGCACATGAGGTTTGCTTTCCATGAACGGAGTCCTCCATATTAACGGGGCCGTTAGGTTACTCATTATCTGGCCCATGTAAATTGGAGAAACAGAACCTGCCTCTCTTCTGCAGGCGACATCGATTTTAAATATATAATAAACAAATATTTAAAATTAAAAATATTTTAAAAATAATTAAATTAAAAATAATAATTTAAAACAGTATTAATTATTAAATTTTATTTAATCTGAATAATTAAATCGATTTAAAGCATTCAAATCATCATATATATATATATACTATTTTTTTTGTAATTTTAATTAAAATAAGATTTGAAATATTTGAAAATCCAAATTGAACTAAATTAAATCGGTTAGTTTTGAGTATTTGAATCGGAACGAATAAAAAATCAGTTAAATACTGAATGGATGTTTTTTTTTTCTTGATCTGGGACTAATTTCTTTATTTTTAAATATTTAATTTTTAGTTTAATTTTAAATAATTTCAAATAAATCAATCTAGGATGAATCACCCTTGCTCTCTCCTAACATAGAGGAAGAAAAACCAGAGGATCAAAATCCAAAAGGTCCATTTCACCAATGTTTTCTTTTTACCATTTCACTAATTTGGTTTGGCTATCCAAAGTTCTAATTCTAATGATTTTCCCTCTAATTTATTTTTACAAAAATTTCAAGTGTTTGGATCCTAAAAAGTAACATAATTTATTGTTATTAATGAGTTTCTCGTTAAATAATATTAGAGTTATCTTAAAAAAAATATTAGATTTCAAATTTAAATTTTAATTAAAGTCAAATTAATTAAAAAATGAATAATATAGAAAACTAAAATTATAATTCAGCGCAATTTATTTCATAAAGAAAACCAAAGCTTATCTAATCATCTAGATAGCTCATTCGGATGACTAAAAACAAGTTCTCTTTAATTATTAAATAGTAGAAAATTTACAATGATTTAAATTTGATGAAATATTTATTTATTAAAAAATACTAGCGAGAGCCATTTATTAATACTCTCTTCAATACTCCTATTTGCTTCGTTAATATCATATTTAATTTAGAATTTTAAAAATTACATATTATATTAGATAATTTATTGTCATAGATAAAAGAAAAGTTTATATTTAAACACAAATATTTTATATATCTTGAAATATTAAAATTTAAAAGAATAATGTGGATCAATGAGACAAAAAAAAAAAATTAAAAGAGAGTATTAATAAGTAACTATTACTAGTATATTTCTCTTATGTATTTTTTAGAGAATAGATTCATGCGTTGCACATCAATATGATCTATAAAAAGAACCTAAAATAGAAAAATATCCAACTTAAAAATTTTAACTGAGAATAATAATAATTAATAACTCAAATTTAATTTATCTAGCAATAATGTATAGATTATTAAAAGTGAAATTAAAATTATATTTTTTAATAATAAAAACATAAAGGTAATAGTAAATAATTTATTTATAATAATATATAAAGTCAAGATACTTCTTTAATACATCAAAAATACGTTAAAACAATTATGCTAGTTTAAATTTATGATTCCTTGTGCATTATAAAAATAATCATTTTAATTATTGAATTAGTTTTCCAATTAAAAATAATCTATTTAAATAATTTTTATAAAAAAATGCACATACACTTTTTTATGAGATGAAAATACACATAGTTTCTTTATTTAGTGCATTCAGGAAAATCAATCTACGAAAAATATTTTTATAATCAAAGAAAAAACTTGAGTCATTTTTTAGAAAAAAAGCTTTATATTTTGAATATGAGAAGTTATTTTATAAAATTTGACAAACTTATTCAAATAAAAAATAAATCATATAAATAAATGTATTTATTATCATTAGTCATTTTTAACTACCGACACCGTCATTTATTATCATCATTCGACGATGATCACCAATGGTAGATTAGATCCATAAAAATTTTTTAATATCAAATAATAAATAGTATAAATATAAAATATTTATAGTTTAAAATTTATTATAATTTTATAAATCAAAGAAAATTAATTTTTTGCACTATATTTCAAATATCAAAAAATATTTCTCTTAGATAAATTATTTTATGTGAAATAAATAGAGTCTTAATATTGATAAAAAATATTAATAATTGATATTTTAACCTAATAATAAAACAAAACTATTTTATAACAAATGTGAGAGTTCAAAACTCCCCATAATAATCTCCCGTCCAAAAAATATCAATGAGTTTTTTAATGAAACGACTGTGAGTAAGTTAAGTCTGCGAAAGTGGGAGAGCGAAACTGTTCATTAGTTTGGAACTAAATACTGTAAAAAAATTCAGAAAAATACCATTTCACTTTCACACACACTCTCCCTCCCCTCCCCCTTCCTTCTCTAAAAAAAAAGCATTCACATTATCATTTTTAGTTTCGAGCCAGCAACAGTAAGTGATCTTCTTCCTTCACAAACCCCACCAATTTTAAGGTTTTCCACCAAAAAAACAAAAGCATTCACATTATCATTATATACACTTTTGCCTCTCTCTGTGTGGTTATGGAGACGCGGTGGCGGTGGCGGTGGCATATTGAGTAAATGAGAGGATGAAACATGTGGCAGGATTGGGAATAAATGGGAGTGGCCAAGGCCTGGAGGTTTTGCATGATATCGCTCTTACACCAACAAAACGGCATGCACCATCATCACCACCACCACCACCACAGTCACAATGAGTGGTGGCGATCCTATGCGACGCTGCAGCTGGTGCAGCGGAGGAAGATCCCGTGGTCGCTGGTTTGCGGTGTAATGCTGTTCGTTTTAGGTTTGATTTCGCTTTTCACTGGACACCTGGCGTCTGATCTTGAGTGGTATTCTCAGCGATTGGTCAAGCACAGCTTGGGCCGCCTGGTACACAATACTACTTGTTTTGCTTCTTCTTATTTCTTAATACTTATTTGATTAGTGTATTAATTTGGAATTAGCAGGATGTGATACGGCGTGAACCTATTGATATATGGAAATCAAAGTACTCCAAGTTCTTTTATGGATGCAGTGAAAGAGGTCGTGGCTTTGCTCGTAAGTCATAATCCTAATTTGTAGTCTCATTATCTTATAAGTGTCATTATCTTTTTAATTACTTACTAATTTTATGCAATAATTGCTATTTTGTTTATGTTATTAGGTGGTTTTGTATTAAAACTTTGTTGCTCATCATTTTATTGTATTTTATTAGGTTTGAGCAAGAAAGTGAGTTATGTAATTCATGGACTTTATGTTATTAACAGTTGTAGTTTTTGTGTGTAGCTGCCATACGCGGGCGGTCATTTAATGGCTATTTGCTTATTGCTGCAAGTGGAGGGCTGAACCAACAAAGAACAGGAGTAAGTGGAATTTGTTTTATACCAATGTGGTCAGAATTTGTGGTGAAACAACTCGTGATTCAATTATTTTTATCAAATGCAGTTATATATTTGTCATCTACGCTTATTATGTTTATTTCAATAAATATGCATTGTTTGAGTTTGTTTGTTTCAAGAATTTTTTTTTTTTGGTGAGATAAAACAAATGATACCTTTTTATTGAGAATGATGATCGATTTTCTGCTCTTAGATAACTGATGCAGTAGTTGTTGCGCGGATTCTTAATGCTACATTAGTTGTACCAGAGCTAGATCATCATTCCTATTGGAAGGATGATAGGTATGTTGTGACTCTATTCTTTTTCATAGTTGCACTTCTAATAGTTAACTTTTGAATTGTTACAAATATTATATTATCTGGCATGCAGTGACTTTGTCAACATTTTTGATGTTGATTGGTTCATTTCCTACCTTGCAAAAGATGTGACTATTATCAAGAGAGTTCCTGATAAAGTAATGCGATCAATGGAAAAACCTCCATATACCATGCGTGTCCCAAGAAAATCTCCCCCTGAGTATTATCTAGATCAAGTTCTGCCTATACTGTTGAGGAGACGTGTAAGACAATATGCTTAATTGGTGGCTGTTTTCTTTTATTTTTTTAACCTTCTGTTTTGTGTCAAGTTTAATGCGCATCCTTGATTTTCTTTTAAGTTCTGAAAGGCCTAGGCTTTTTCTTGATTTTTTTAATTGGTTTGCAGTCATTTTATGAACTCTGAAATTTGCAGGTTGTTCAATTGACGAAGTTTGATTATAGGCTTGCAAATGAACTTGATGATGAAGAGCTACAAAAGTTACGTTGCCGAGTTAATTACCATGCTTTAAGATTTACAAAACCCATACAGCATATTGGTCAAAAACTTGTTACGAAAATGAGAACGATGGCAAACCGTTTTATTGCAATTCACTTGAGGTTTGTCACTTTCACTTATATTGTAATGTTGGTATTCTGTTTGAACAGCCGAATGGTATCTCTGGCGAATTGCAATTTTGGGTTTGTGCTTAGCTGAAGTTACCTTCAATATTAGCTTTCTGTGGAAGGACATTTCTATTCCCTTGGTCATGTAATATTTCAATTGCCTGACTGAAAATAATTGGAGTCATATCTTTTTTGAATGTGAATAACATGATTGCAAAGCATTGTAAGATTTTCTATTTCTTGCATTGGTTGCTGATGTGTCAGACTATGAATTTCCAAAGCTAATGATGCAAATAATTGCACTTTCTCCTAAGGAATGCATACTATGTTATGCTACAGTTCTCTGTTGGATAAATTATGCTTTGCTTTAGGCTCTGTTTGTTTCACGGAAATAACTTGTAAATGTTTTCTGAGAAACATTATATATATATACACACACACACACACACACTAAGACTGAAATGTGATGCAAGAAAAGTGCTCATCACGTTTCAGCCTTTTTCTCCCTTTTCTTTTTTCTTTTTTAATTTTTATTAAAATTTACTATATATATATATATATATATATATAAATTTTTGTAACTGAATTTTATAACTGAATTGTGGTGGTGTCATTGTTTCAAGAACAGTGTCACTACATTTTAGTCCCCCTCCATTTTCCTTTTTTTAAATTTTTTTTTCTTTTATTATCTGTAAAATTTATAATTGAAGCATGATACTATTAACTATACATATTAATTATTATTTAATATAGTTTGTGATATAAATTTATTTATACTCATTATAAATATTACCAACTTTTAATATAGTCATAAATATTTAATTTCTATTAATAAATTCACCTAATTTTATTTTATTCTAAAAAATTACTATTACTAATTTTTTGTGTTCAGTGTAGATTAATTTCACTTATAAGCACTTTAAATTATAATACAATAACAAATTTTTTATTTATATCAATAAATTTAATTAATTTTAGTTTATTCTAACAACATTGCTTATACTAAACTTTAATAAGGAATTTAGGCATTAAGTTGAAAAAAATTTGTAGGAATTGAAGATTTTGATATGATGAATTAATAATAACGATCTTATATTTTATAAAATTATATTAAAGAAATTTACTTAGATATTATACGATAATATTGCAAAAATTCTAACAAAGATAGCTATAATGATATTATTATAAAAATTTTGAAGTTAAATCTTTGTTTTAATGCTTGAAGTTTAAAAGTTAAATTGAAATCGATAGTAACCACAATAGTGTTGTTCAACAAAAAAAAGCACAATAGTGATAAATGTGCTTAACTAATATTTAGTATAAAATAACGATAGTAAATAATTAATTGTGATTTTTTATTATTATACAATTAAAATATATGCAATTATTTTTTATATTAATTAAATTTTAATTGAAATTTAAATTTATAAAAACATTCTAATATCATTAAGTTAAAGCTCATTCACATTATAATCATATTTCAATATTTAAAAGAAAAAAAAAAACTTGAGCTTGTATTTTTTTGTGTTTGGAATATATTAAAAAATATTAATTTTATTTTGATTTATAAGATTATAATAAAATTTAGACCACATGTACTTTATGTTTATACTATTTATTGTTCAATATGAAAAAATATTAAAAATTTGTGAATCTTAGCAATCCTGGCCATCGCTACTGGCCGGTAGCAATAGATGTGATCAAGAATGACTGATGATAATAAGTACATTAATAGATATGTGTTTATAAGATATGTTTTTCATTTGGTTGAATTTGCCAAAATTTGGAAAATGACTATTATTTTTTAAAAAGAGAGTAATTTCCTTAAAAATGGCTTAGTTTTCCATTGATCATAAAAATATATTCTATTGACCAATTTTCCTAAATGTGTCAAACATCAGAAAATGTGATAAATATTTTTCAGAAAAATATTTTTCACAAAATAAACAGAGCCTTAATGTGCTTTTTTCTAGATTTATCTCCATATATCTGTATTTTATTACAAACATGTGTCCATGTATAGATATCCACGTGTAAGTGAGTCATGTATTGATTTCTTCATTTGTGGTCTTTACTCTTGAATCACAGGTTTGAACCTGACATGCTTGCATTTTCTGGATGTTACTATGGTGGAGCCGAAAGAGAGAGACTTGAGCTTGCTGAAATCAGGAAGAGATGGGCAACATTACCTGTGAGATTCTGTCCTTTTATGATTTGTGGTTTTAAATTAGAAAATAAAAAGACAACCTTCTAAGTTCCCTTGTTATTGACTTGCCTGTTCAAGTATAAGAAATTTAGAATTAAGAACTCCTTATAAAAGTATGCAGTTTATATTTGCTTTAAATGCCACATGTTATGATTCTCTTCCATGTACAAAGAGAAATGATGGCAATGCTTATTAAGGTGGATTTTAATGATGCTTTATTTCATCTAATTTCACATAAAATTCAGCAATATACTGATGGTATAGGATTTAAGTGCGGAGGAAGAGCGAGCAAGAGGGAAATGTCCACTTACTCCTCATGAAGTTGGATTAATGCTGCGTGCGCTTGGATTTGGTAATGATACATATGTCTATGTTGCATCTGGAGAAATATATGGTGGAGAAGAGACTTTGCGGCCACTCAGAGAACTTTTTCCAAACTTCTACACAAAGGAGATGCTTGCTAATGAAGAACTGAAACCTTTTCTTCGATTTTCTTCCCACCTGGCAGCCATCGACTACATTGTCTGTAATGAAAGTGATGTTTTTGTCACCAATAACAATGGCAACATGGCCAAAATTCTTGCTGGTCGCAGGTGAGAATTTGGTCAGGTGGATTCTCTATCTTGCTTGTATATGCTTAAGTTTAGACTTCTTTGCTGTTTGCAATTTGATAGGATGGACATGGACTTAATGCCCGAGTATTTGGCGTATCCATAAGATTTTATGGTTTTCATTCTAATAATTCAGTGAACATGACATATTTTAGGCGTGCCATAAATATTACAAATGGTAAGAGAAGTAAGTGGTAGTTAAACAAATGCACTTGCTTCTGTTTTAAATTTAAGCACTAGAGGTTCCATTGTAAAATTAAGACCTAAGCATTATTGGAGAAGCGATGAGAGCAATGTGGATTGTGGAAGCGGTTGAAATATATTGGGCAGTAACTGGACTCAGGTTTGAGAATCCAAAAAATTCGGCAATGGAGTCTGCTTGAACGCTTAACACCCAGCAATCAATTTTATTTTGTTTTCATTATCACCAATATAAATTTTGTTAACAGTATTCTAACTTGTGAAACTTACTGATGTTCTCCTTTGTACATTACTCTTGAACTTCTGCTGTTGTCTTTTCATGTATCTAAGGAGGTATGCAAGGCATAAGAGGACCATTAGACCAAATGCAAAGAGGCTCAGTGCGTTGTTAATGGCAAGGGATAAGATGGACTGGGATACATTTGCTAGAAAAGTGAAAGCATGCCAGAGAGGATTCATGGGGGAGCCGAATGAGATGAGACCTGGACGAGGTGAATTCCATGAATATCCATCTTCTTGCATCTGTGAGAAATCATTTAGTGATGATGAAAGCAGCAAAGCTGAAACTCGTGTATTAGAAGTTCCCATGAACTCCAAGGCAAAAGTTCCATCTAAGTATATGGAAGAGAATCAAGCTGACAAAAGCCTGGGAAGGTCGAAGACGAGAAGCATGGGAGAAGAACCTGTATCCCTAAGGGAAGTTGAGGATGATGAAAATTTTCCGGACTAAGGTTGTAAAAGAACTAAGCCTAAGATATGTGGTGGTTAAAACATGTTCTTGCATTGATCAGATTTTTCTGGGACAGTTAAGGTTCAGCCATGTCATCTCTTAGGGTTGCCAACCTCGTGGTGCTGGCACGAATTTTACTTGCCAGCATTGTAACTGTAACCTGCTCAAATGGGAGTAATTGGGTTTTTCTTAGTATCTCTGGTTGGATCAAATGAGCATATTCGGTCTATGTACAGAAGTGATATTTGATGAGTTGCAATTGTTCGGAGAGTAGTTTTGCAAGTTACACGTTTTAGGTAAGCCGGATTTCAAATTTGGTTTTTTGTTTAATTGCACTGTCAAAATGTGATAAATTCTTTTACAGTCTTTTTAATAGGAAATTAAAATTAGAATAGTAAGTCATGGTACTTTAATAGAGGTTTGTTCTATAAACAAGTTAAGAAATTTCATTCTTGAGAAATAAAACATAAGAAAAATAAATTTCATAAATGTTTCCAATCAAAGTTAGAATTCTTAAATTATAAATGTTTTATAAATATAAATTACTATCTGTTATATTTAAGCAAAAATGAGATCATTTTATCCAATATATTAATTTAATCTATATCATTGCTTTCAAATTAAAAATTTAATATCATTCACATGTAACTGGTACTATTTAAATAGATATTAGAGATCTAATTTTAAAATTTAAAAGATAAAATATTAATGTAAAAATTTGGAATTTAAAAATTAACTAAATCTTGGGTAACAAAAACAATAAAATTTAAAATCCTATTAAAAACCATAAGACTTGCAAGTTTCAAAATTTTAGCAAAAGAATATACCCTTAATGAAATTGTTTATGATCTGCATTTCCGTAGCTTTTACAAGAGAGATCATCAGTTCAAGTCAGACAAGGCTTGTGGGAACTATGCCTAAAATTTCGATTCATGGAAGCTGAGTTCGGTTCCTGGCCGAATTAAAATGATATTTTTTTATTAATTGTGTTTGACAATTAATAGAATCCAATAGTAGTTATAAAAAATATATATATTCCATATGTCAAGTTGATATTATTATTATTATTATTATTATTACCAATATAAATTTGTTGTGAAATGCAAAAATATCATAAAAATATTTGATTTCCTATGAATTAAATTAGAAAATATAATCAATTTAAATGTTGCATGTTAACACAATTTTGGATGAGCTAGAATGAGGGCAGAATCCTTTCAAAACACAATGTTGGATGAGTTAGAATGAGGGAAGAATCCTTTCAAAAAAAAGAATGAGGGAAGAAGATGGAGAGCAGCGAAAGGAACTAATTGGAGGGTAAGGGCCTGCTTGGATGGGGTTAGAGGTAATTAAAAGAACGTAAAGAGAGATGGATGAGAAGTATGAAAACGTGTATAATTATCTTTTCCTTATAAGTGGGAATAAAAGAGGGTGATAATATGTCACTTTGATTAGGAGAAAGAGCAAATAAAGGAAACTATAAAAAATACTATAGTACCCTTATAACTTAAATTATTAAGTTATACTACTGTAAAAAAGTAAATTACATTTATATTAATTAATTAAAATTTTAAATTATATTTATACCAATTAATTAAATTTAATGATTAGAAAAATAAATTAGTTACAACAAAATCTACATACAAAGCAAAAATAATGAGATTAGCACTAATAGAATAAAAAAATAGAAAAAAATTATCATTATCAAATAAAAAAATAACATCAAAACCTAGGTATAGAGGAATAGAAAAATTTTTATTGAGTGAGCATAGATATCAAGCAAAGATTTAATTGAAAAGAGAGAGGTTGACATAATTAGTGAAGTTGCGATAAAAAAGGATAATAATGGATTTGTCTTTTTTAAATAAGGATAAAACTAAAAAGAAAAATTAAGCTGACAAACATCACTCTTTTCTCTTACGCCCTATTTTACACCTCAATTTGGAGTTTAAGATAAATGAGGAGTTGAAGTGTGCGAAGGGATAAAATATTCCCTTTCTTACCTTTCTATTTAACTTGCATATATATGTTTTTCCAAATAGGAGTGCAAATTTATCCTTCCTTTTTTTCCCTCTCATTCTTCTCATCCAATTAGACCTATGAGATTTAAGATATATGGAGAGGATAGTACATCCGCGAGAAAAGGAAAAAATAAAAGAAAACAAATCAACTCTTGCTTTTGGGTCATTTTAGAGTGTCATTGTGGTATCCTATGATTTTATAATTCTAACTATTAGATTTACATCATTCTATAGTTGTCAAAATTGCGATTTAATTCGTATGATTTTATGAATTAAAATTATGTAAATGATTCAATGCATACATAACATCGGTGCGAAATTGAGCGTTAAACTCGTTAAATTTAGTAAAATTGCGAGTTGCTTCACGATACCGAGATTAGTTGCAGAAGTGTGAAAGTTCGCATACACCTCTTGTCCCACTTGCCGTGGAAGCTGCAATGGTGAAACAGTGGGTCGGCGTGTAATTGTAGAACATAGATGTGTTTCTAAGCCAACCAACCATTAGTGAATTAATTAAGAAAGTTTGCCTTTTACTAATCTTTTAAGTTTAATTTTACTAATTATTACTTAAAAATAATAAATATTTTGAATATATGAAATTAAAATAAAATCTTATTTAGAAATTATTTTGAAGAGATTCAATTTTAATTATCATTAATTTGCATGTTACTTATATTATGATATTAAATTTTATTATACTATTTATATTATATTAAAATTTCAAGAAATAATATATTTTTTAATTTTTATATTAAAATGTAATTTTTGAGTAGCAATCATATTATAATTGAATTGTTATTTTATTATAAATTATATATTGTTAATTTTTATTTTAAAAAATAATTTTTTGAATAAAATTCATTTTGTATTAGTTTTATTATGTTTATTTTGAATTTATTTTTAAAATAATATGATAATTTTAAAAAAAATTAAATAAAATAATTATTTGATATATGATAAAAAAATTTATATATAATAATATTAATTGATATTAGTAGATAAATTAATTAAAAATATTTTATAAAACACTAAAAAATGATATGGCGATTTTTAAAAGAAGAAGAAAAAAAAAAAGAATTAAGGCATGCGCATTTTAGCATGTGACGGTGGCGGTGTTGCTATAGCTTGCAAGTGCTTTCTTTGAAGCTTTTTTTAAATTAGGGGAATTATTGCATGTACATGTATTTTTTAGGGGTGATATTGTTGCAGCTTGCGTATGCTTTCATTATGGATTTTGTTGGATTTAGGAAATTATATATTTTTGTTTTATAAAATATTTGAAATGCTACAATTTCATTTTATAAATAATATTCAATTAGCTCAGTCTAAGCTAAACGTTTGATTAGAGCATGATCAGGTATTTTTAACTTACAGTGTCATGTAATTTTAATTTTAAATATATAAATATATTTCACAAAAAAGAAAGATATATTTTTCTTCCATAATAAATACATGAACTTAACACTATTAATTCTCATATAGATATGGATAGGTGCAGATTGAATATCTTATTATATTATTATTTTTTATTTAATTTAAATACTGCAAATTAATATTTAAAAGTATAAGTCAATTAAAAAATACTGGATGTTCATAAAATTAAAATTTATTTATATTATATATATATTTTAAAAAATATTTTCTTATGTTATAAAATGTTACGATTTTATGATTCGAGTTTATGAGTACTCCATCTATTCTAAAGTAAAAACACGAGTTTCACAACCTTGTACCATTCAATCTGATCATTAGTTTTTTTATTAAATAATGGAGGTTAATATTGAGATTACAAAACCAAGACATTTCTCAGTATACACAAGACCCTTCATTTCATCAAAATTACCTTCAAACACAGCTTCATTTGCACCAGCAATCTGCAGGGGCTAATTACCTGCAGCAATCAAGCCATAACCCTCAGTTTTACGGTAGCTACATTCAAAACAATCCAGCTTTACTTCATGGTTTCTTCATCATCTATTATGGAGAACAATGGTAGTAGTGGTGGTGGAAGCTACAGTACTAGTGGCTATCTGGGAAATGGGCTGGGAATGGCATCTAATTCTACAGGTCTAATGCTGTGGGCTCGGCGGAGGAACTTGCTCTTGTTAAGGTGGATTATGATATGCCTTTAGGTGGGTACGAAAACTGGTCTAGGGATTCAGTGCAGGGGGTCAAATCCAAGGTTTTTTACAATGTGAAATGATTAGTTGAAACGGCTGAAGGGTGATGATGAGGTAAGGTCATGAAGCATGCATGAAGGCATACGATAATTAATTAAGGGGCTTTGTTAATTAATTTGTTATTGATGAGCAACAGAAGATGGTTAATATTGGGATTTTATAGTATTAATTTTTTAGTACTGTCCGAAGCCCAGTAAAATCTGCCTCAAAATCCAAAATAATTCCCTCATTCTTTGCTTATTCTTCTTCTTTGGCTCAAAACTACCCCTTAGAGTACCTTCTTCCATCACTATTCATCAACACCCGCCATTCTTCTCTATTATCTCCAAGCCCAATCTACTGTCTTATATTTCTTTGCATCGGATTGAGAAATTGGCAAAGGGATAGAAATTTATTCCTCCGCATTTGTAAGTAGTTGCAGATTTCATACGCTGGGATAAATTACAGCAAACCAGCTTACATTTGCGATTCTCTACCAACATTGCCTTAATGTTCTTGATTATTCTTCAAATTTGTTTATCACGATGATATGGATGGTAGTAGAGATTTACCGACACCATCAAAACTATAAAATCCCAATATTAACCATCTTCTGTTGCTCATTCTCAAGCTCACGACTTCATTCCATGGGTCATCAGCGCCAGGTAGCGGCGAAGGCCATCATGGGTCCCCAAGAATGGACGTACGAACGTGCATGAAGACATTCAATACACTATCATACCAATTAGTTACTCGATGTGTGCCATTTCTAGTTATTTTATTTGGAGAGTTGTATCAAACACGGCATACAAGAGCAATCCAGCCTCCACTCATGCAACTAAAATACTTGCCGAGACACTAAAGCTCGTTTTACTGTAAAACGCACATTAGCAGAGAAACATATGAACCTAGCCTAACTAGAACAGGAAAAAAAAAAAAAAATTAAGAACATGAAGTTCACCATTTTCATTCGCTTCTCATATTTAATACTGCAGTTTCCTGTTTAATTTTCCCAAATAAATCAAATAGGTATCTGAATCAGCAACAAAAAGTGAGAGTACTTATTGATAAGGAAACTCACCATCCCCACAAGACCGGTCACCTGAAAGGAAAATTTACAAGGCTTACATCCAATGGATGATCACCTGCCATAGCTTCCTGCGATTTCAACCCAAACAGTATGGACAATTTCCATATACAACCTATTAGGGCAAAAGCCTAGGAGATTAAATGATAATTGTGAATACACTAAAACTGATATGAACATCTACCAACTACATTTCATAATTAAACCCAAGGAAGCAAGAATTTCCATTCCTAGCTATCTCCTCTTATAAATATACACAAGCTACTTAAGAGTGTTCCAAAGACCACTGAAAGCTTCTTCGAAATGATCTGACATTTGAACAATCTTTCAACCATGGTTATTCCCTGCTACAATTAAATAGTCGGTTTAGTATACAAATGAAACAACTTCAATATGGAGACCGAGAAAGGGGAGGGAAGTGATTCATTAATTTTGGACTTGACATCTTACCTCTAGAAGCCTTTAGAAGCAGTCTGTCTTTTGTGACTTTTGTCATGTGACACAGACGGAATTTTGGAGACCATCAACGAGCTTTGCAGCCCTTCTAATAACTGTGGGCAACAAAAACAATAACATAGGTTACTGAATTTTAAGACTCGTATAGATGCCAGTACGGCAAAAAGATTTAGTAATCAAGCAGGAAAAATAAAATCTGAAAATTTCCCAAAAGAGAGAATATAACTAAAAAAAGATGCAAAAACAACAAACTTGTAAGAGCAGTAGTCCTTTTATCTCTCTAATTTTTCCATCTTCTTCCTCCCTTTAAAGGGACTAGAGAAGTTGTCATCAAGCAGGCATGAATACAGAAATTTTTGTTTCAAAACATTACTGCAGATCTAGATTGTGAGGATATGTGGAAATCAATGAATCAAGACGATTTATGTCAAATAAAGTAGCATTTGAAAAAGAAAAGGGAATGAATACAATATGCTGGTTTCTAGGAAAACATATTTGCCTCTCCTTTAAAAAAAAATGCCACATGAAAAATTGATTCAACTTAACTCACTCCAGCTAATAACATCATGCCAAGCAGGAAGACTTCTAAAACTGAACACTTACTCTTGATGTTGGCTGAATTCTGCGATTAGACCTACGTGGCTCAATGGGATCAGTGATTGATTTTGCAGTATTACCATTCAAAGCCTCGTTCTCCTCAATTTTACTCAACTTGCCACCAGCAGGGGCAAGTTTTCCTTTACTCACCCGTTCGGGTTTAGCATTTGATGCAGATATTTTCTTAGAGGAAACAGTATCAGATGGAAGACCAACTGCAGAAAATAAGACTGGACCCTCTGTGGCTCCATCAGAACTAGAAAATGATTGAAAACCTGTCAGGTTGTGCTTTTCCAAGGGGTTTTCAGCACAGTTTGCAGAATCCTTGGTCTTTGAAATATGGTCCGTAACAGCTTTATCATCAGGAACAGAAACAGCAGAGGTTGATTGATTGTCCTTTTGAGGAATTCTTCGACCAGAAGCATTTTGTGGTTTCCCAGACCTAAGAACCTTGGGCTTAGATACAGCTGCTCGTTTTTCATTTGATTCAGTTTTAGATGTACTTTTCCATGCTCGGGATCCCGCTCCTTGAGGCATCAAATATTTTGTGAACTTGACAGAATCATTTGCTTCGTTTATTTGACTGCTCTGATCTCCAACATAATGCTTGCTAACTTCCATAAATTTCCTTTTCTTTCCAGGCTTAGGTACACCAAAGATCACTCTAGATCCTTCCTTCTGCAGCCCGGTCCGAGTCATTCTCAGTCTATCAGGCTTATTCACATCTCTATTGCTCTTACCAATATTGAATAGTTTCGCATCAACAGATAAATCTAACAATGTTGGATCATCAGATTTATCGAATTCCATTGCATCTATACTTTTTGAAGTCGCATCCTTTCCCTTAGCCTCCTCTGCAGGGCCTCGCACCCGTGGTCGCTTCCCTTGTGGAGTATCACCCTGGACACCAGATTTGTAATTGCATGTCAGCGCAAAAAAACATGAAAAAGTTAGTGCAATTGCATGTCAAACACCAGATCTGCAATTGAATGTCAATAACAAGGAAAAATCAAAGTCAAAAGAAAAGTAAAAAAAGCACCCCAAGAAAAGACCGATTGTCATCTCCAGAAGTAGACCATTCAATCCATTCCCCATCTTTCCATATGAGAGAAGGCCGAAGATCCCAGGCTTTAAATACAGATGTTTCTCCGTGAGCTGCAAGCAAATTGGCAGAAAAGATTTGCCTCAGAACAGAAAGCATGATCAGCTAAAGTAAAAAAATTCAGGTTGTCAGTGAACAAGAACACCAACCACAAGTACCTGGAAAATTTACAGTAAACATGAGCTCGCCTTTCTTGCTCTTTTCAGTTATAACTCCCTCCCACCAGCTGAAAGAGTAAAACAAGCAAAATGACTGCGTACACTAACAGTTGTTAAATATGGAAATAGATGAAGTGAATTTTAGATTGAAAGTGCAATGAGTGCAGGGGAGAAGAAAGAAGAAAAAAATGAGGTAAGGAAAAAAATGTTGAGAAACATAACATGAGTCCATTAATGCCACAAAATACAATCACAAATTGAACATCTGACCCCAGAAAAAAAAAAAAAATGAAATTAATTCATTATTGTAATTTAAGCTAACTAGAAAACAACTGTTGCACTAGATGGTACCATCAGTAAAAGATAATGGATACAAAATCCATTCATTTCTGTTGGTGCAGTAACATTGTCTTCCATAGTTAAACGGAGAGTTTAAGATGTCCTGAGTTACTTGGACATGCTACCCGTTGTTCAAGTGTCGAGAAAAACTCTTCCTAAAATGTCTTTCAGCAGAATGCCACCCAAAGCGTCGTACGCTACAGTCTACCTTTTGGTTGACAAAAGTTGATCGCTAAAGCAACCCACAGCCACATGTATCATACATTGTGCTTAGTTGTAGTCCCACGATAAAAAAGCCTCCAACATAAATTAAGAATCTTTGTTTCTCAATCAACCCGGGGCTTCAAAAATTAGCTTAATTATTTTTATGTATTCACAATGCAAGACAAGAAAATGGAATGCAATGATAATGACTACTGGCAGTTCTGCCAATTTCTTAAATACATGGGCTACAGCTTGTGCATAATTAACAAAACTAAAACTTGAGGATTATTTCCCCTCTTCTCCCCCCTAGAGAAAAGAGGGAAAAAAAAATTTTCTTTTAACAAGCCAATTGACTCTCACATTAGCTTTAGGGCGCTATGTAGTACCAAAGAGTCTATTGTCTTGTATAGATTTTGTTAAAAGCACCCTTTTTTCCAATTTGAAAGTAGATGTGTCTTACAGATTTCTAGTACAGGCAAACAAGTGAAGAACATAACTCCAAAATTGTAGAGTCCTTGTTCCATATATGCACACCATTACCTATCTTGTATACATGCGTCAACCCTATCACCGACAGACCAATTATAGTCCCCTGTGGCAGCTCTCCTCCTCTTTCTTGTTCCTTCAAATGGCATGTTAGTAACAGGACGACCAATGCGTATTTTGGGTGCCTCATCTCCTTCACCTTCAAGCGGCACCCACTCTGTTAGCTTTTCTGACCCTGATGAACGAAAAATCAAACAGATAAATAAATGCATTATTGAAAGCAATGCATGCAAGAGGCACAAATTAAATCCAACATTACTAGATTCTTTCCATTTTCTAAAACCTCTTTACATATGGAGAAGCATTAGGGGAACAATAGATGGAACTGAAAAGATGCTAAAATTGAAATGATTAGAAATCAACTATATGGGTCCCTGCACCAATAATCCACTCCAATAATTTTCTCTTAAGCACGAGATTTACACATCTTACGCACAGGCAAGTTACCTATGCTTGAAGCAAGACACAACTAGATCCTATCTACATGGCAATAACCCTTTCTTCAATTGTCCTGGATTCCTGCTTATGTCCATCACAATCCATACCAAATTTTCTCTTTCTTTTTTATTAAGTGCAAACTGCATAATTAAAAAAACCTGGACAACTATGCAACCATCAGAAAATGTAGACTTTATTTGGCATCATTTTAGGCAGACATAATCGGGATAAAAACAAACTCCCCGCAACGACGGCACTCGAGTAACATATGGCATCCTTCACAGCACCATGTGTTCAAACACCAAATTTAAATTTATCTATACTGATCAACAAAAGTTTTCCAAGTTTTCTGAATTTATAGACATCAACACTCCATTGAATCATAAATCATGCTCCTCTGCCAGTTAAGTGAAGAAAATAACTTATCTTCACCTGATGTCAGATCTGAATAACTAACATAAGCCTTTCCATCCTTTAAACCCATAACATTGGCTGAGAACCAAGCCGCTTTAAATCCATTCCCATCTTTGAAAACCTTGAATGATAGACAAAAAAGAAAAAAAAACGTCAAATGTTAATAACCATAGGAATGAAGAGGAAGCAGAAGAAGAAAACTATTTGGGAATTTAAAAGGAACACTGTTTGCACATCCACATCAGGGCACATTGTTAGTCAATTATTGCAACAATATGTGAAAAATGAAATTTACAAAGTGATTCAAACCTCGACAAGAGAACCCTCCTTAATGCATGTTTCTTTCAAAGTTTCCACCTTTCCATTCTTGTTTTGAACAATGGAAGTTCTAGATCCATGCTCAGATTCCGGAACCACCCCAATGGTTTTAGCCAAATCAGAAGCCTTGCGGCCTTTTTGGCCTTTACCACCCTTTGCAGAAATTGCATCAGAACCAGATAAGCCATCTATTAATCTCCCCTGGTTCTCACTAGATATCTCTCTAGCAGTAGGTGACTTCCCCGTATTAGTGATCTGATTTTCTTTATCTGACATAACCTCTTTCGGCTGCCTGGTTGAAGTATCAGGACCTCCAACAGTATCTGCATTAACGTTTTCTCTAACAATCTCATTTGATTTAAAAACCTGCTCAGAAGTTACTTGTGCCACTCTCCAATAACCGCCTGGCCCACCTGCCACCAAGTCACTCAATGGCAAGGGATCACCCATAGCTACTATTTTCCCAGCTTGGGTCACAGCTTCTGCAGCAAGCTCTGCAGCTTTTACTATGGCATCCATATTTTCAGCTCGTTTTGATGCAGCCGAAGCAGCTTCAACCTTCCTTCTAGCAGCCTCTCTTGCAGCAACAAGGATTGCACTTGAACCTTTTGCACCATCGTCACCCTTCAAGATGGATGCAGGAGTAGCCTTACCCAAATTTGTCATGCCATCAGAAAGAGAAATAACATTGGTTTGATGAGGGCTGTGATGACCACCAGAAACTACTTCTTCAGCCATCAGTTTTGCTTGCAATGCAGCATTCGATGCAACCTTCGCTGCTGCAGCTGCTGCCTTTGCAACAGCAGCAGCAGCCGCTACTGCAACAGCTGCAGAGGCTAGTTTGGTTTCAACATCTGGTGGAAACCCAGAATTTCTCTGCTTATCCAACTGATCCCATACTTCCTGGCTATGACTAACAGCAGAAGCAGCAAGGGCAGCAGCTTCCTCTGCCTGGACCCTGGCCTCCTTCACCTTACTAAGAGTCTCCTCTGATAAAACTGATGTCGGCTCTGCATTCTGGTTGCCCTTACTAAGATCCATAGAAGATGTAGTAGTTACTGAAGGGGCTTTAGGAACAAATCCAGCAGCAGCTGTGACAGCAATAGAAGTAGACATAGGACTACTAAGAGCAGAAGAAATAATGGATTCCATTTGAGGCTGAGGTGGCAAAATATGCTGCACAGGATTCTCAGAAACTGAAGTCTTTTTTCTTTTCCTAGGTTTTGGTTCAGTAGGAATTTGACTGGCTGATGCAGTTACCATTTTCACATCAAGCAGAGATGTCCCAGAAAAAGCATTAGAAGGGGATCCACTCTGTGCCACAGGACCAGTAGGCTTTGCAGCAGAGGAATGGGGCACAGATGATTCTTTTACAGGTGTCAACTGAACAGTTTCAGTGATAGGAAATTGAACAGAAAAACGGCCGCTTGTGTCAAGTGTAGAAGTCTGTGGAGATGCAACCCAAGGACCACCAAAAGGGGCCTGAGATAGCCAAGAAGCGCTATGCCCCACAAAGTTCCTGATAGCTGGAGTTTGATGAGGATGCAAAGGAGAAAGCGCCCGCTGATAATCCATAACTGGACCCCTGGACATGCTACTTGATTGCAGGGCATCACCAGGAATAGGCATACTCCAAAGTGGTGAAGAAAACGGCACAATGGGATTTACAATTGTAGGAGTACCCTTACTGCTGCCTCGACTAGCAGGTGAAGAGACTACTTTACTTTGAAGTGCACTTTGTTTAATTGATTGCTCAGGAGCTCTAGCACCTGTGAATTGGTATTCTGAAACACTTACACTTAACTACATTCAAGGAAAAATTAATGAGTTTTAAGTAAACAAGTACCTGAACGAGACTGCAGAGGAGTCTCAGGGGTAGGTAGATGTGATTTTTGACCATGAAGCCTTTCTATACATGAGCGCCACGCATTCTCCCAAATGCTTCTACCACCATCTAGAGGATTGTAAAGCCAGAGTGATTATTCATGTCTACAATAAAGCCATGAGCCACTGAATAGAAATGAAGAGAGAGAGAAAGAGAGCACACTTACCAGGTCCTCCAAATGCAGATATCATGTACGCTTCATCAGGAGCTGTCCCTTGACTGCAGCAATAATTCCAAGCACAATTAAAAGTGAGATCAAAATAATCAAACTAGAAAAATTTTCTGTGAACAATTAACGATCCTATGAATTGAAATACTACCCACTAAGACCAAAAGCTAAACATAGACCACCCGAACCCTCATCTTTTCCATTATATTGAGCAGCAGGTGCAAATGTGCAACAGTTACCCAAAAGCACCTTAATCATATCCACAAAGTCAATTGGGCAACTCCAACTTCATCTATTTCATGGTACATCATGTTGTATGAGCATTGATATGAAAACAAACAAGCAAACAAAGAATAGAACTAACATCAAAGCTCCATAAACAAAGATCTGAGCACGCAATTGCACTTGCTGCAAGTCTGTGAAAGGCTGCTGAAACACTGCAGCTGGAGAAACCAATGAATTCAAATCTGGCAGACCTGAAGTCGATGTAGCAAGAACAAATGGTTTCACACTGTTGGAGTCCACATGTCCATAGCGTTGCATCTCATTGCATTGGACAAGTTGAGAAACACCAGATGGACTAAGGGAAACACTGTTTGTTTTGTCCCCTCTTTCTAATCTCACAGAAGATGTTTCTTTAATAGAATTTCCCTTTTTAGCAGTTTCTTTTGTTGCCTTACCTGAAGCTCGTCTTGTTTTACGTTCAGAATTACCTTTAGAACCACCACGTGCAACAGCTACATCTGACACTTTCGGACTTCCATGAGAAAGAGCTTGAGATATCTTGGGATCTAATTCGCTCAAGCCAGAACTTGAAGTAGATCCATCCACAATCTTAAAAAAGGAGTAGAGGAACACAGATGAATAAAGAATCTAACTAAGTGTTAACAGCGTTATGTCATAGTATATCCTCATACAATTTCAAAACACATAAAAAAGCAATAAAAGGACAAGAATTATAATGCTGGAACACAGATGAACAAAGAATCTAACTAAGTGTTAACAGCGTTATGTCATAGTATATCCTCATACAATTTCAAAACACATAAAAAAACAATAAAAGGACAAGAATTATAATGCTGTAATAAAGAGAGAGAATGTACTGGGGACACTTTGGTGGCTTCTACATTTGAAAAGGGTTGCCACTTCTTAGCATCTTTTTGAGGCAAATTTGCCAGTGGGCTGATCTCAAAAGTGAAGTTACTTTCATCTTTAGAGGCATCATTTTTGTTTAGATCCTTAGAAGCAGACTGCACATTAATGGCATTGCCATCTGTTCCCTCAGAAGCTGAAACAGTCTGATCTGATAATCCCTTGAGTCCTTCCCTGTTGCTTTCATTGTGAGAAAGCTCGGTTGTCCTAATGAAAGTAGGGGACCCACTAGCTTGATTATCAAGATCTGCACTGCTTTCACGTTCTACAGCACAAAGCATGGCAAGGGATTCAGAAAGTAGTGTAAAGAAAAGAAATTCTATAGAATTGTTACGGTAATCAAAACAGTAGTAAATGATGTTAACAAATAAAAGATCCTAAATGACCTACCATTACTGCTTGGACCAAAAATCTGGCCAAAACCCACAGCTCCAGATACCACGGCAGCATTTTCCTCCTGCACTTTATGACTAATATCCTGAAAAGTCTGGTCGATGGCTGAAGGCACAGGTACAAGCATCTCATTATTTACAGTTGGTACTTTATAATAGGAGAACATATGAAATGAAAAAAAATCACATCAAGTTTAAGTATGAGAAAGAAATGACAAATTACGTTACAGAACAAAATATCATTATTTTGTTAAACTCAAGAATGAGTTGATCAATTCATATAATCATAACATAGTTCAGGTTAATGTTGAAGTAGCAAGCGTTGCCAATTTAGTCCATTCAAACAATTATGGTTCTCTGGTCATTAAAAATGTGCAAAAGCATTAAAGTGCAACGGTTTTCCATGTTCAGACACCCATTGCAGCAAAGAAATATTTAAGCACCCAACCCAAATGGAAAATCTGAAAAAGCTTATATACATATACATGCCTAGCCAACTAGGTATGTATATGCCCAGATGGTTATATATGCAAAAACCTACATCTCCATACAAAAAATCACGTTTCAAACACATACTTCCATTATCGATATTGATGTATAACCTTATAATAGGCATTTCAACAAAGACAAACAAGACAGCTATAGATTTGCTTATGATAAAGTATTTCATGTAATGCTAACAACTACAAAACTTTAAATTCCAGAGTCACCATGTAACTGTTATGCAAATTACAGCTGCTCACCCGAAACCGTTGCAGGTTCCTTCTCATCATTTTCATTTACTGTAGTGCAGTCTCCCTTGTTTTCAGTTGAATCACACAGAGCTGGATGCACTCCTTTATCCTTTGTATACGCCTGGCTGACTTTCTCCATCACTACTTTGTGAGGCCCAATCTCGCTTTCTGCATTACAAGCATCCATTGTGGATACAGAATGAACAACTGACTCACAGAGTATCCGTCCAGCAGAAACAGAAGAAGCTTTTTCAGATACAGAAACAGGATCCAGTCCAGTTGTTGCTTGACTTGCTTCTGTAGAAATCTTTACAGCCATTGCTTCCTCTTTATCCGAGTTAGTAAACACTGCAGGTAAAGACGGCAGTTCAACATTTTTGTGATCAATAACCGCAATTGTATCGCTGCCACTCTCAGAAGACACTGCAACACCATTAACTGTATTCCAGAACAGCAAGTTAGTGCTTTGAAGATAAAACGTGACACAGGAAAATACAAGCAAGAGTTTGCATACATCAACTTTGTAAACTTAATGGTTAAAAGTCAGCAAAGTAAGAATTCACCACTGACCTGACTCACTTCCTGCTGTAGACTCTGATCGAGATGTCAAAACTATCAACTCATTTCCCGTACCACCGTCACCGAATGATGAGTTCCCCATGGCTTTATCAATGATTTTATCCATATTATCACCATCAGAAGGCAATTCCATGCTCTTAATTTGCCCAACAGTTACATCTTTACCACATAGGTTAACATCACCCTCATGGGAGACCACATTCTTTTCACACACTTCCAGGGATTCAATTTTTGCGGACAAGGAAACATGCCCCTCGGCATGTGCTTCACTGATAAATTCAGCTGAAGAAAAGACCTCAGGCAAACTAGAATTGACAGCTCCATAGCTGCTGCAAATTCCGTCAGCTTTAAATTCAGAAGCCTTATTCTCTTCTGTAGACAACAGAGATGCCTGAGAATTGCTCACTACATTCTTTTTGTCCAAACAGGACCCATTATATTCCTCAACTTCATGCCTTTCAACTGTAGCATTTCCTTCAATAGCTTCCAGTGATGCCTCCTGTATATCTACTCCAGACCAATCACTCGTCTCTAAGCCAGAATCCCCCTTGGATACCATACAAGGCTCCTCCACACTACCCAAGTTAGTTTCAATTGTATGAGTTTCTTCTATAGATTCCACTGAGGCCATACAAGGAGGATTCTCAGCAAGGGAAGCAACCATTTCTACGTTTAAAACTTGGACATGCATTTGAGCCTCTTGGCTTACTACTACTTCTTTCTCCCGATGCTCGCTTTCATTTGTTTCTGAAGGATCTATAATTTCATCAGCAGTCTTGTTTACATGATTTGAGGCATCTGCATTATTTGATTCAGAATTGTCTGCAATTATGTTTTGGACAGCAGCAACTGTACTATCAATTAGTGCCCCTGAAGCAGAACCTTCTTGCTTGCTTTGATCTAAAGATTGATTAACAGTATCAACTTCCCTATGATTAGCATCACTACATTTACCATCAATAAATGGAATCCCCTCAGCAATGGGTAATCTGACCTCTACGCTAATAGCAGTTAGGTCACCTGAGCCTTGAACAGCAGATGCATCACCATTGTAAGTCTGTGAACCATCTTCAACTTGAGGCTGCTTCCCATCACCACTACCATCATCTAATACAGAAAAATTTTCTGTGAACTCACCAGATGGTGCTCCAGGCTGTAAGCTTGTAGCATCCACCACTCTAACTGGTGTATCTGTATCCTGTTTCAAGCTAGGCTCCATTTGCTTTATTATGCAACCCAGTTCATCACAGGCATCTAACTCCTTATTATTAATTTGAGCAGGAATAAGTTCTTCCTGGCCAACAGATTTTAATAACATTTCAACAGATTCTGAGGATGTAGCCTCAGACCAGACATTGTTACGCCTTGAAATTGAACAAGACTCTGCTGCACTTGAACTGAACTGTATCCCACTACTACCCCGGGAGAACTCTTCAATCCACTGACTATCTTCGTTACTTTCAATACCAAGAAAAACCTCAGTTTCAACCAAACTATCAAACCTTAGAGGACCATGAAGACTGTCATCAAAGTCAAACTTGGGAAGAGCATATGGCTGCAGAACAGGAGGAAATTTGTTGCTCCCTTCACCAGCTAAATGCAGATTCTGGCTTTGAAAATCATTGTCATCATAATCCATGGGTGTATCGCTACAACATAAAATGGTGAGATAGAGGAGAGAGACAGAATTCCAGTCAGCATAAAAATGATACAAAGATCAAATATCCAAGTTAACAAATATCCTGCTAGCGGGTAATGCAGCAAACATTAAAATACAAGAAATCCAGAGCATAAGCTGTTTGTAATGTAAAACATGTGCGCTATTTTTCTATTATTATATATCATCACGTTTCTAAACTATTCTGCCACTTCTTCATTTTATTGAGCAATTATACTAGTATAAAATGGGAACGTACAACCTAATTGCTGTGGTATGCTAAGGTCATGGAAAAAAACATATGGTGGTAAACGTCATCATAAATTTTCCAACCTTATTTGAAGGAAGGATATGTACAGCAACACAAAAAAAAAGCACTCTGAAAAGCTTACTAAGTCGAAAGTTAGATATGTTCTTTTTATTTATGTCCTGTTAACTCATAAGGTGCTATTGCTCAGCCACATCAGTCAAATTGTCTTCCTTGATACAATCATAAAAATTTATAAGTGGAATTAAAATATGCCATGGCATATTATATTACAATAAATTCATATAGCCAGATCATCCACAAAAGAATTATGAGCTGATTCACAATGTTCTCCTTAAACTTTTCATAAGAAAAATGCCAATCCTAAATTGTGATTTATCAAATAGCCCCTCACTCAGAAAATTAAATATACTTTAATTCTTTAGAGAAAAAAAAGTGTAATTTAAAATTTAAAATAACACAAATACATACTAAAGACCAAAGGACAGTGGACCATGAAGAAAGAGCTTGAAGTTAATGGTACAGAAAGCTTTTCTTTCCAATTAAGTTTAAAAACTTATGTTAAAAGTGAAAAAAGATTAGCTAGAGTTTTCTTGTGGGCATGACAAACAAGTGATGTCTGAAAATAGCCACAATAATGAATATAATTTACTGTTGTGTTGCAAATAGGAGGGTATGTTGTTAGATAAAAAAAAATAAAAGTAATCTCATTAAACCATGATGGGTTTATGGTTTCCCAACCAGCTAGGAAGAAATTTTGACAAAATCCATAATTAAAAACAAACAAACAGATCATTATCACTGCTTAGATGAAAGAAAGGAACCTGAACAATAAAATATCCAAGCATTACACAAGCTTTATCATGATTATCATGGGATAAACAGGTAGCAAAATCAAGATATTTGCTCCATATCAGAATAACAATGACATGACACTCTATTTTACAAAATCACATGCTGTTCCAGTCAACAAATTAACACTGTAATTTTTTTAAAAGAAAGGTTAATATTATAACCACATTCAAGAATTAAATCACCGGAAACTATTAATTACTAGATAATGGAACAAACAAACACAGATACACATGTACATCCTAGTGCACAAAATTATTTTCACATGAAGGTAACTTAGACTGGGCAATTCAATTTCCAATGCAACCAAATTTCACAAAATTCCTAATTTAAACCTTTACCACACTAGCCATTTCCTTCCTCTAATTACCAACTGCATTAGGGGTAAAAGTTCAGTTCTTTGAACTCCAACTCACCATTTCCAAGCAGCAAAAAACAAAACGAGACACCCTTTGTTTTTCTACTCACACTCTTTACCAACGCAAAAAAAAAACGAACAAACAAACCTTATTCGCTTTTATTACATGTGAAAAGAAAAATAAAGTAGGAAATGAACAGTACCAGAACAAGTAAGTCTAGAGACGCTACCTCCCTCCATCCGGTGAAAAAATAATGGCTGGTTGATCCTCAACTCTTCCCCAATGGAACGGTCATCTACTGCTCCTCAACAACCACCAAAAAAACCTAACAAAATTAGTCCTCTAGAGCAACAGAAACGTAATCGCACTTTACCAAACTAACAAATAAACGTAAAATTTCTGCTCAGTGGAGACTGTATACTCAACGGAATCTTCAATTCGACGGTGGATCGAGCTAGGGTTCCGGTTAATCGAACCGACTGTAGGTCGAATAAGTGAGACAACGCGGTAGACAGAGAAGGAGAGTGATAATTTTTTCTTTTTCTTTTTTCCTCTTTGTCAGTAGTTTCTTTTTTTCTTTTTTTTTAATGAAAACGGAAGAAATGAAAATGAGTGAACAAAGTGAAGGTGATCGAATTTTGAATAGAGTGGGATTGGCAGCAATTCCATCTAACGGCCGTTAATTGTCCGTCTGTTGAAGTGTGAAGACGTAAGGCTGAAGTGACGCTACATGTTGCTACAGTAGGGTTGCTGGCCGTTGGATTTCAGGGGGTGAAGAGGATTTGAACGGTGATAAAGAGTGCTGTGAGATAGAGATGGCTGTTGGATTTTTAGCAAATCCGAAGTAATTATCTTTTCTGGAGGACACGTGGCTGGAGAACGTTAGGTTGGGTTGGGTCAGAGAATAAACAAAAGGGGAGTGTTGTGGTATTATTTTGGGCCGTCGATATGATGACTTAGTCTGTGATTTGCAACAACCAAAGAAAAAAATTCTTCACGTGGGTTTTTATAGAAGGTGAAAAGGAGAGAAATTTTATTTTAGGGATAAATTATTGAATACATAAGGAACACTTGAAAATAGAATTTCTTATATCATAAAACTGCGATATTTATTATTTATATTTTTCAGATAACTATTATTTTTAAGTGTTTTAATAATATGAAATAATTTTTCCGTTTTTAGGTAAGGGAATCATCTTCTTATCTAATATTCCCTTTTTAGGTAAGGGAATCATCTTCTTATCTAAAGATTTGTCTACTCCTACCATGCACGTGTAAATGTACTTATCTAAAGATTTGTATGCTCTTGAGGTTCACGTACAAATATAGTTTGATAATTAAAATAGAAATAGAAATATAGTTTGATAGTTAAAATATATCATATAAGAAATGGAAGTTTCGGTTTCGATTTTCTGCATTCATTTTTGTAATGACAATTAATAAAATAAAATAATTACCTCTTGTTATATAGTTAATAATATTATTCGGTTTATCAAATCTCATATAGATTTTTAAAAAAAAAAAGATTTATCTGCTTTGCATTGGTGGAACCAATTAACATATGATTTGCGGGCTGGATTGGACATGCCTCAAACGCAGCATCAGGCGGGCAAGAATTTTGGGTTCAAATTTTACCAATTTATGAAACTTTATCAGTTTTGTTGTGATTTAGATGTAAGAAAATTCTATTTACGATTACTTATGCTCTCTTTACACTTTCTTTTTTTTTTTATATCATTTTTTTATTTAAAAATTTCTTTTCATAATCTCCCGATTTTTCTTTTATATCCTTTTTAATTTTTACATCTCATTTTTCTCATTTTCAATTACACAACTTATTTTCAACATATCCTCGAAATAATTTATATTAAAACAAGTCATTAATTTGAAATAAATACCTTATAATAACATCTATAATTTTCAAAAAATCCTAGAGTTGTAAACACATTCAAATATCATTAATTAAACATCACGTATCATCTAAATTAATTATTTATATCATGACAATATTTATATTATTAAAACATAGTGATTCAAATATTTTAATATGATTAATATATAAGAGTTTCTATCATTTAGTACAATCATATTGACATTTCGTTAATGATACATAATAGAAGGTCTTCATGCTATTTGATATATTAATACCTAAAACAAAAATATTTTATTTAGTTAATTTATAAAGTATGATAAGTTTTAACAAAAAAATTTATAGAATGTGATAAGTTTTATAATATAAAGGGTTGTACATACATTTTAGTTAATTTATAGAGTGTGATAAATTTTAATAATATCAAGGGTTGTATATATGTAATAAGGGTGAAAAAAGTAATTTATTTAGAGTATATAAATAATATAACTTATCAAAATTTAAGGTGGGTGTAAAGAAAATAAGGGGTTACAAATAGAATTTCCCTTAGATGTATAGCCATCTTTCTCTTTTGGAAGTTGTTATATTGAATAAAATTTTTTTTTGATAATTATAGGCGTATTTTCTTGTATTTTTGTAATATATTTAAAGATATTTATTATTTCAATATATTAAGTTTAATACTCAAGCTCAAAAAATTAAAATAAGCAAATTTTTGTATTAATTTGGACTAACTCTATTTTTTTAAAAAAAATAGTGAATATTGATAATTATTCAAATTAAAAAGATATATTTAGTATGCTAGATAAAGTTTCTCGTTAATCAATTAATATATATTATTAATTTTACTCTGAAAGTCAGTTTTAAATCATTGTATGTCATTTGTTAAATGAATTATGTATAATACAGTCACATGTTATTATATTATATTAAAAAAAATTTACATCAAAAAATATTTATAAATATGAAATTAGAAAACTTATATTACATCAAAAATATTTTATAAATATGAAATTAGAAAACTTAACCCACGATAAAAAAAATTATAAATTAGAAATTAGAAATCTAAAAAGTAAATATTCAAAACCGTAATTCAAGATCATACAAAAAAACATTATGAACATGAAACTAGAAAAAACAAAAAGTACAAAATTTTAAAATTATTTCTAAATAGAAAATTAGAAAAATTTAAAAAGTAAAAATTTTAAATAGAAAGCCACTATAATGATTGTTCAAAATTTTAAGTATATAAAAGTAAATGATAATGTGAAAGATTGTCGGAAATTAATTCATTCAACTTTAATAAATTTCTTCTTTAAAACCGTGCTACATGATATTGAAGGTAAAAATTATTTCTAAATATTTTTGATAATCAATATATTGGCTTTCTATTTAATATTTTTACTTTTTAAAATTTTCTAATTTCTATTTAGAAATAGTTAAAATTTGTGTTACTTCATTGTTTTATATTATATTATAAAAACTACTAAATATGAAATTAGAAAACTCAACCCATGATAAAAAGAAAATTATAAATTATAATTAGAAATCTAAAAAGTAAAAGTTCAAAACCATAGCTCGAGATCATACAAAAAAACATTATGAACATGAAATTAGAAAAAAAAAACTAAAAAGTAAAAAAATTTAAACAATTTCTAAATAGGAAATTTTAAAAATTTCAAAAATAAAAGTTTTAAATAGAAAGCTAGTATATTGATTGTTCAAAATTTATGTATATAAAGGCAAATGACAATATGATAAATTGTCAGAAATTACTTTATTCAACTTTAATATTTTTTCTTAAAATTGTGTTGTAAGAATCAATAGATAATTTTGTATTATAATTATCTCATATATTGAAATTATTTGTTAATTTTATTTTTATTTATGAAATACTTAATTTGTTTGATTGATTACTATAAATTATTTTCTTCAAATTTAATAAAATTTGTCTTAAAATTATGTCATTAAAAATATAAGTCAATAGATAATTTTTTATTACGATCCACATACAATTGTAAGTTTGAAATTTTTATTTTATTATTTTATTCACTTTATAATATTTTTTATAAAATAATAATTAAATTTTAATTATTATTTATATATTAATTTTAATTAATTAAAAAATAAAAAGTTAATTTTATTTTAAAGTTATTATTATTATCATACTACATAACACATGGGATTTCACAACTAGTTTATATTATTAATTTTAGTCTTAATTTAACCTGCTATTTGTCATTTATCAAATAGTTATATATAATATAGTCATATGTCATTAGTTTACACTATGCTAAAAAATTGTTGTATTTAAAAAAATTTATAAATATAAAATTAGAAGCATATAAAAAAATTCTAAATAATAAATTTAAATACTAAAAAAAAAAAATTCTGAACATAAAATTAAGATCATATAAAAAAAATTATGAATAAAAAATAAAAAATATAACAATTTTAAATAACTTCTAAATGGAAAATTAGAAAAATAAAAAAAATAAAAAGAAGTCAATATTTAAATTAATTTATTAATTATTTAAAAATTTTAAGTATATAAGAGTTAATGGTAGTATAATAGATTATCCAAAATTATTTCATTCAAAATTAATAAATTTTTAAAAACATTATATCACATAAGATTAGAAATATGAATCAATAAAAAATTTTTTATTATAACTTTCTCATACACACACATACATATAAAATTTACAATTGTCTTATAGTTTTATTTTTTATTATAAAATATATAATATTATTTATTTGATTGGTTGTTAAGAGTTGTTTTATTTAAATTTAATAACTTTTTTTTAATTTATACATATAAGATTGAAGTTATAAATTAATAAATAATTTTGTTAATTATAACTATTTCATAACTAATTATAAAATTTAAAATTTTTATTCTATCACTTTATTGGCTATATTTTTTATAAAATAATAATTAATTATTAATTAATTAATTGATTGATTAAAATAAAAATATTAAATTTATTTAAAATTTATTATTATAATTACACTGTGTGATGTGACGATTTCGCAATTATTACTTTATAAATATAACATAAACAATATTAAGAGAATTCTTTATTAGTGAATATCTTATGCGTATAATAACAAATCATATGTCATCCGACTGATTTAGGTGGATCCCACCATTTCAATGGCCTAGATGATTTGTGCACTATTCGCATGGTTAATATTTAATGTGAAATAAATCTTCCAGGGACACGTTTAAATTTGTACATGAGTAATAATTGCTCTCAAAATTGTATGAGACTATTTAGTGAACTACTAAAATTAAAAATTAATAAATAATATAAAATTATACTATTTTTATGAAAATTTTATAATTTTAAAATTATACTATTTTACTTAAAATAAAAAATATTTTTCATCATTTTAACATATTATATTAATTTTTCTAACTTTTTAAGTAGTGTATATATATATATATATATATATTCTAACTTTTAAAATATTTTTAAGTGTTATGTATATAATTTTTTTAAAAATAGCCTATTAAATCAAATTAATTAAATTATTTAAATCAAGAATGAACCAATCCACCAGTTAAATCCCGAATTAGGCTTTTAAAAACATTGAGTAGAATACAAGCTTATATCACTTTCAACATAGATAGATATGATACAAAGTCAATGATTAAGGGCTCATTAACTTGAGCTCAGAAGTTTACAAGAAGAAAAGAGAAAACATAGGACAAAGAAGTCAATTTCATGTCAAAGTTACGTCAATGTTGTGGCGCACTACTTCCCTTGTGTGAGCATGGACTTGAATATTTCCGCCCATAGATTTTCTCTCACTCAAGTTTTCTACCATAGAAAAAATGGCATGAATCAAAATTTCTTCTTAAAACCTGCCCTCAAAAATAGTCCAAGGAAAAATATTTGAACTTTCTAAAAAAATATGTAAATATATATATATCCCACCAAAAAGATAAGTTGTTTCCAATTTCCATCATGTTGCTTTCCAGTTTTGAACATGTTTTCAGGCAATGGGTGGCCAAATGAAGGGAAGGGAGAGTGGAAAGTGGTCTTGTCAACATCAATAAATAAGTAGATACAATTAAAATGCTGCACTTTCTTCCTGCAAAATGTAGTTCAGAGCTGGTTTGACGATTCCATTTTTCATCTCAGATCACAATAATTTGCTTAGTCAACCTGATTTGTTTGAGAGTGAAAAGGGCATGTTCCCATCCCAGCCAAACATATCTTGGAGAGAGAGATTAGAGGATAATGGTACCATAGAATTTCCTAGGGATTTCAGGATAGTTACCCTTAAAAAGAAGTCTCATTGTTTTTCCTCTCTTTATCAACTATTTACATTGTTTTTTTTTTATTTGATACATTTAACTAGGATTCTAATTCGCAAGCTGAAAATGATTTCAGAAATTCCTAATAGTACCTATAAAACTATATTAGTTAGTGAATGAATCAGATGGTGAGTTTTTTTTTTTATATATAGATAGTTGGTGAGTTTTTAAATCAATTAGTTTGATCAGTTTAATTCAATTCAATTAATTTCATAATAAATAAATTTTAAATATTATTAAAATAATTTTTAAAAATAAAAAATAATATTAAAAACATATTTATAATAATTAAAATTAAAAATATAATTTTAAAAATCAAATCGAAACTAACTGAACTGATAAATAATTCACTTTTCGATTTAATTAATCTGATGGAGAGAATTGATTTGGTTTTCAACACGCTACCTCCGAACCAATAAATATTTACATTGTTATAGTAAGATATTGCCAAAAACTGAAACCACGACAAGGGTTAACTGAAGGGAATCTTTCCACTTTAAATTATCAGGAGATAGCAACCATAGTATCGCTTTCACGTGCAACTTAAAGCTGTTAACTTTGGAGGTTGACACAAGTACCATGAGCAAAAAGGCCTTTTTTTTTACCACCAAAGTAATTAAAATCAACTGAATAAAGCTAAAGTACACTAATACAATTCGAAATAGCCAAACAAGGAAAGATATAGATAAACCTGAATAAATAAACTAATAGTGGGATTGGATTAGAATTTGAGAACTATTACTTCTCTAGGCCTCCATTATGAATTCTTTACCACTAGACCAACACTTGCCAAGAGGCATTTGCATTCATACCTTCCTAAGGGATGCAAATTGATCTGTATAATGGAAAAGGAAGCATCCATTTTTTTAAGGAAAAGAAAAGGGAAAAAAAAAAAACCGAAGTGCTTAAGGAAAAAAATTTGTGTTCTGTACGCTAACAGCTTAACTTGGGAAGTAAACAAATATTGAAGACATTATTGCCTTACGTATAGGGGAAGCCACTTTTTTCTAAGTGTCAATTGCAGCCATGACATTGAACTCATTAGCTAGAATGAACATACCAATTTATATTACAGTGGTTGCTGCAGAAGTTCAGACCCTAGATTCATGGGCTACAAAGTGGTATCTAAAATAGGCAAGATCAGAAGAACCCATAATTCATGTCCCTGCACCCTATGGATAGGGACATTTCTCTTTTCATGCAAGGCAATTAGAAAGAAATCATATCCACCATGGTTTCTCTGTTAACTCCTTCGACAACAAGTACTGGAACCTTGAGCTGTAAGGTAACCACTCTATTATCTGAGATGCCTTTTTGCTTGACTTGCGATTGATGCATTTCTGAATTGAATCATGGAGTTTCTTATCTACATTTTCAGTGACCCACTTGAGAAGATCATCTGAGTTGATAGAGGCTTCCTTTGCGAATCTTTCGAGTAACTTCGGTAGAAACACTTTTCTTGACTTCCTCACTACTATATTTGCTTGAAGAAACTCTCTTTTAGCAACCTCCAGTTCCTCCTTAACACTTGTTGCTGTATAGACTTTTAGCTACAAATATGCAACAAGAAAGCTCTTAATAGCGCACGCATTTGGTATCGAAGATCATGATGTGTTTGGAAGCAACACTAGGACTATAGGTTTGGTATGATATAATTGAATGTAATGTAATGGAACAAATGAATTTTCATTAACTCACCAGTTCTAATTAATTTTAACATCTTACGAAAATAGCACAGGAGTTGCTGAAAATTACATTATTGCAGTTAGTTGAGTTTCTTGGTCATGTTTATAGCTTCATAATAGAGACTGAGTTTCTTGGTCATGTTTATAGCTTCATAATAGAGACTTGAAGTAGTATGAGTGTACATAGAGGAAAAGAAAAGAAAGAAAGACCCCTCATTTTGTGATTTAAAAATGGCGTGTCAATGCCACTCCCAATGAACAAGCAGTCCATTAATTGGGTTAATTTAAGAAGCTAATCTGCGCAGAAGCTAATAATGGTTTTAACCACTAACTCATTGCATTTTCAAGTAAAAAAATAAATGGAGGCAGTAAATTACCACAGGATCAGAAAAAGCTCCAGTACAGAGGGCAAAGCACACTAGGGGTTGGGCATCTGGAAGACCAAACTGCGAACTAATGAGTTGCCTTTCTTCACTAGATTTTTTCCTCAAGGCAGTGGAAAGGATGGTCTCAAGCCACTGTAACCACATTCAGGAAATATGTGATTTAAGTTGTTGCAATTATGAGCATCAGATCATCTCAAGATATTTCAGTTCAATATTAATTCTAATATTGATGATGAAGA
Organism: Omphalea diandra; assembly: GCA_949677035.1. Taxonomy (NCBI): domain Eukaryota; kingdom Viridiplantae; phylum Streptophyta; class Magnoliopsida; order Malpighiales; family Euphorbiaceae; genus Omphalea; species Omphalea diandra. The sequence goes on from CATIWR010374649.1 coordinate 34,486, forward strand.
AAAGAGTGATGCATAAGGAGTTGATTAAGTATATATATCTCATGCATGACCTATTGCTTAAGAAGTAATTAACGAATTCCTACTTTTCTGGTTTCACTAAACAGGTATTGGCCTTTGACTTATATAGAAGATAAATCAATTTAAATTAGATCCAGTGAAGTGATACTGTCCTTGTTTTTCTTCAGTAGAAAAGCAAAAAGATTTAAAAAAGGGATAAGAATGAACTCTTTATTTCAGTAATAATATGCATTCCATAAACGCGCAACGTATTTGACAAGGCCATTGGAATTTTCTCAGTAAATATACTAGCCTAACTTCTTCCATCACCAGAAAAAGATGCTTTCAAGAAGAATCTGAAAGCACTATATAAATACACTCGAATAAATCACACTAACTCATCGACAAGTCTCTAGATGGTGTTAAGCTAATTCAAAAGGTTGACATGAAAAACAGCATACCTTTCCAACTCGGGGTGTGCGGAAGCAAAATATCGACTGTTCTATGGCATTTGCACTAATGATGTGGCCACCAATGTTGTAAGCAGCCTGCATTACACAGAAATGCTCATCAATTCTGGTTCTCTGCAGAATGCATATGAAGAGTTACCATAATGGAAAAGAAAGCAACATGAGGAAATCCACTGCAACTACAAAAAGAAAAGCCATGACAGTCCTTGCAGGTTAATTCTCCATATAATAGTCTATTCCTGACATGTTTGTTTGGCAGGATTTGCAAAGATGATTTATTCCTACAGAAAAATTGGACACAAGAATGTTAAAAATGAATTCATCTACGTTGATTTTTATTGCCTTTGGTCCTATTGGTGACAAGGAATGTCTGATCAAACCCCCAAATAATTAAAAACAAAAAGAATTAAACCTAGAACTACTATATGAACAAGCTAATGGAAGCATGGCAAATATTCTCATGCCAATATTGAAAATCAACAATCAGAATAATATAAGTTTGTGTTCCATCAAATGCTGGATTGATGGAAACAAGGAAATGCACTACCTTATGAAACAAGGCTAACCTCCTCAAAGAGCTGTGAGGGATTCCATATGCTAAATATGCCTGCCCAAGAAAAAATAATCTTATGTCGAGCGATACATCACTAACCCAAAAACAAGGTCTGGTCATGTGATATTTTACATGCATAACTAGGGCATTGTACACATTGATCCAAAATGCAGTTTGAGCATTGTTTTCCATATGACTGACAGTCACCCTTTCCAGTTGCTCCACTAGAACTCTGAAATTGAAAAGATGAACGCTTGTTTGTAAGTTCATCTGCATGAACTAAAAGATAAAGAGGACATCCACTAAATATATACACACAGAGATCAGATATGAACACATAGATCACTCAAATTACAAAAAAGTATATGTCAGCTAAAGTGCTTCATCTCCTTGTTATTAAACAGATAATCTACTTAGTTCAGATTGTAAAATCCATGCCTAGAAGGAGTTTCTGGGTGAAAACCCAATTTCTGCAGGGACAGAACGGAACTTCCTACCTTTCATTCAAGTTCTTCCTCATCTTCTTTTCCCCTCAGTTTTTTCCTTTTTATTTTTCTGACAATAACTAGGTATTTGAAATTTACCTGTAGTTGTTGATGGCGTAAGATGCATGAGAGAACTGGCTTTTGTCAGTTGATATCTGTGATATTTCTACCATGGATTTGCAAGACCAATCTCGGTCCTCCACAATACCATGTCGGGGGATTACGACATTAGTGGATGACCTTGATAATATAGGTGATCTGTTTTTTCCAGGATTAACAGATGATGTCCTACGAAGCCAGCAATACACTGCAGCCATACACCGAACCATTTCCTCAGACAACTTGCTTGGGCACTGGTAGAGATGTTCCTTCAAAGTTCGCAGCATTGAAGTTTTCTCCATGGCTGGAATCATTTCATGAGCCTGAAAAATACCAGAAATGAGGAGGTTGAGAAGACAAAATATCTTTACGTGATACATATCAGTATCCAGAAGCATGTGAAAACTGAAATCTTTTAGTGACTTGCACTAGGAGTAAAGTTTGTGATCAGGATGATATGCAGAAGAATGAAATTCTTCCAACGGAGTTCATCCATAAGGATCACGGCCAGAAGTTTAGTCATGGTAAGCGCTGGTTATATATTCTTAGCACATAAAGATTTCACATTGAAACATGCACATTACATAATATGTATACTTACTGTGGAAACCAAAATGAGACAAAAATAAACACATCAGAAGAACGAATGATTTCAATTCACCTTGTAATGTAAAGGAATATTGAATTTATAATGAGAAAAAATAATTTTATTTTCATTTTTTTCAATGCAAAAATGCCACCTCTTAGAAGGCCTATTCTTAGCTGAAGATCGGTTTTACCACTCTATCCTGATCAACTTTTCAACCATTGCTCATAAAGGCAACTTCTAGAAACCTGTGGGTCTGCTATAAAATGTTAGGGAGAGAACCATCTAGGATTATGCATAGACCTAGTTGTCTAAATGATAAATCATTAGTAAAACCAAAGGCTCAATAACAGAGAATCCAGAAAAGAGTTGAAATCATTTTCAGACAATAAGAACTCAGATTAGAAGACTATGGATAAGAAATTCACTAGTTTCATACTTGCCAGACTCATGACAGAAGTGGTTTGACTGAGAGTCAGCAACACATGCTAACCTTTCCAAACCCCCTGATATGCTGTCTAAATGCTACTGATCTATTTTTTGAACAACAGGAAATTAAATTGATAACATATGTATACCTTTGATTCAAATTGACATTCAAAATCAAGAATTCTAAAAGTTTTGCTCATTGGAAAAATTAAAATTTCCATTTTCAAGTATAGAAACAATTTTAGAAAACACCTTTTCTTAAAGAAACTTAAGAATGGTATACATCCTACCTTGATTCGGCCCAAACAAGTCTTCTCAAAATTAATGTCACTTTTTCCAATGAACAACGGAGCATCACTAGCCTTAGAGGATCTTTTCCCTGACTCGCTTATGGAAACTAGAGCATGCAAAGGTCGCAAAGGGAATTTTTTTGAGGAGCAGAAAGCACTTGAAATAATGCTTGGATGTTTCCTGGATGCTTGCTTTGTATGCGCAGGAGACGCCATGCCCGAGTTTTGCTGAGAGGGAGCCCTGCTAACACATTGCTCAAAAATATTCCTATAAAGTGAGAGCACATGCTGCTCGCGGTTTGCTACCTCTTCTTCCAGTAACTCAATCTCTGCAATCAACTCATTTGTCTGACATTAAAAGGTCATTTGCTAGTTACTCTAATTTTGCAATTTCATGAGAAACATATCACAATGTTCATAAGTACATGCCAACTTTGACATTATGTCACTGCATTTAACAATTAGAGGGAATTTTGTACAACATACAATGCCTGGGCATGAGTAGAGGTGGTTTTATGGGAATTTGTGCTGGATAACTAAGAATATGATTAAAAAAAGGAGACCTTTGCTATCAGATGACTTATGCTGAACATCAAAATGAAATAGATTATAGGTTTATCGACAGCTTGGCTAGGAATCAAGATCGTTCAAGCTTTGGTAGAAATAGCTTTGCATCCATGTGTATGTTGATTAAATGCAAAAGGAACCATGTTCTAGGATAATGATCGTAAGGAAACATTTCAAAGTTATAAAAGTAGCACTTCTTCTCCTTGTAGACAGAAAAACAAAATCATTCTAGGAAGGAAGTTACCTGAGTGGCAAAATGCCTATGTCCAGGAGATAGAGTACTCGAAACTCGTCCCATTGTTCTCTCAAGCATCAAGCGCATATATTTCTCTTGTTGCAACTGCGCCTGCAGCAGCTTAATCTGCAAAAGAGTTTAAAAATATAATCGGATGCATTTCTTCATGCTAATGCCAGGGAAGCATTTCCAGTGCTTACATCTTTTTCTAATGATGCTCGATGGTTTGATGGAGTATTCTTATTTGTGCAAGAATAGTCATGGAGAGGACTTTGCTTCCAATTAGCCCTTGTTGAAAACGGTGACATCTGTTAGATTTAGGAGAATAAAGAAATAGCGAGTTATCTCATTCTCAGTTACATACTTTACCAAGGAGTTTTCAACCTTGCCAGGGCTAACGAGTAAAAAAAAAAGAACATCAAATTCAAGATTTGTAGTCTCACATGTGTTCCATTGTTGTCCTTCTTCATGGAATGCAAAACTCCATCTCTGGTAACGTCCATTGTCCTTTCAGATGCACTATACCAGTTTTAAAAAAAAAAAACAGATGAATTTTGCAATGGCTGTGCCTTTTGCAAGAATTGTGACTGCTTATCTACATGATTCAAAATTTTGAATTGGTTGCAGAAATTATTTTTCTGCCAAAAGTGATCTAGAATATCATGTAGCACATCATATTCCTATGTCATTCACTTCATACACAATCAAAGAAGGTTCAATAGATAGTTGCAACTGAAAAGAATAAGAACTAACAGAAGATATACTATTTGGTTCTGTCAATTAATTTTTTAAAGATTTAGTTGGTTTCATGTGCAATTATCTCATCACTTTACAACTTCCCAAGCACTCATTCCTAACTTTCCACTGTCTTTGCTCAACCGAGCTTGATCCCAACTACATGAGGTTGGACACTCATCAGATCCATGAATTTTCGTTTTGTAGATGACTATTCACTTCATATTTCATATTCATTTTAACTAAAAGAAAAAGGTTCAAAAAATTCTCTCCTTTCACAAATTGAAAACTACAAAAGAAACCAAAAGAAAAACAAAGAGAAAAAAGAAATAGAGATCACCGATAGCAATATTTTACTGCAACGAATGACTCAATCCAAAAGCCAGAAAGATTATATTAACTGTAATGAATTTACACGATACTACACGCACATACACATAGAATAAATTGATGCAAATGGAAGTGTCAAAAAGGCAGATCCAGAAAAATTGAAAATACAAAACGAAGTAAGAAAGAAAGACCACTCATAGTAATAACTCTATTCAAAAGTCAGAGAAATGATGATAACTGCAACAATTTAACATGATACCGCATAGTAAACACTCACATATATATAAGATATTGAAGCAAAATAAAAGTACCCAAAAAGGGCAAAGCAAGAACCTCAAAACTCCAAAGTTATTTATTTTCCATCTTAGCTGCTTACCCACTTTGAGACAATAATAAATAATCATAACAGCAACAGCAAAAACAGGAAAACCAACTTTGATTTATAAAAGTATACCTCTTAGAACGTCTATGTTGGGCACGAGAATGTGGAGGTCGCCGAGAAATCCCATTTCCTCTCTTGTTAGGACCCTCTTCATCCCCACCTACATTAAAATCATCCATTCCACTATTCCTCATATAAACTAAACGGGCAGTATCAAAGCCACTATCTCACATTCTTTAACCATACAACAATAATACAAAGCTTCAAATATCCATGAAAGATTTTTTTTTCAATAAATACCCATCAAAGATTTGAAACAATATTAAAGAGAGGAAGAGCCGTCTTGAAAGGGTATGTTATAATTGAATGAAGGAAGCCTTTGGAAGCAGATTTGAAAAGGAAAGCATAGTAAAGAGAAAAAGAATGTAAATAAAGACTAAATGCACAGGAGTTACCACAAAGAAATGGGACCATGGAGTTGCTGCTGCTACAGAATTGAATTTCATCGCCTTTGGGTTGTTGAGTGCATTCAATGCTAGGATTTATTTCATCTGATCAATTCTCTCTCTCTCTCTCTTGTACCATGAGAAAAAGGACCGTTAAGAGAGACATGAAAGGTAGTGTTTTGAACATGATGTGCGTGACCACTACTCTCTACTTGAACAGAATTACCCGCCAGAACTCTGACTCTGTTGTTTTGGGTGTTGGTTCAGGATAACCAGCCTACCACAAGAAATACAATGTGGAACAAAATGTGCTAATTAGCTCCAATTGAAATTTAAATTGTTAATCTGACACACACAAACTCAAAGGCTGATTTTTTTTTTTTATATATGAAAAATGAATCAATTGTAGGCTGATTGATTTTTTTTTTTTTAATCAAGAGGAGGGCCAATAAATTCAGAACTACCTAATAATAGATCGCGGCCAAGAAACCCCCAACTTGTCATCAACTAATAGACCACGAACCTCCTTTGGAGGATCATCCCAAAGCTGCAACCCCTGCTGAATTCGAAAATCCAAATTAACCAACAAGTCTGTCACTTTATTTCCTTCACAATAAACATTAGAGACCTTGACCTTCTAATCGCAAGATAACATCTTCACATATTTATTCAGCAATAAGTCATATCTGTCTTGTCCTTGACCGTTTCAAATAAACATATCCTTAACCACTTTGGAATCAACTTCTAGAATTACCTTCCTATACTTCAATTGCCAAACATGATCCAAACCTGCATACACTGCCCAGAGTTCAGCCATAACCGAAGAGCAGTATCTATATTGATAGAGAAATTCGTCCTCTATTTTCCATCCTGATCACGCTAGACACCACCACCACAGACAGGCTCCGAATTTCCATGAGAGGCACCATTAGTGTTTAGCTTATACCCACCTTTAGGTGTACAGTCCCATCCAATAAGCAAGATTTGACGCTGTGAAACTATTGGGAGCAATCCATTTTATTTCTTTTACACCACAATGTTAAAATTGGTTTGTTATTTTACCTAATCAATACGTTGATCCAAGAGCCCAGAGCTTCTTTTAGAAATCATATTGTTATGCCATTTTCACAAATACCACAAACTATAGAAAAAAAAGATGGACTAGTCTTTATCATAACGCGATCTCTTTCGAGTTTGCAGATCAACTAAAATCCAATCGTATAAAGAAAGTTGAGAATCTTGGGACTATTCAGTGTTGTCTAAAATCCTATTCCAAAATTTTGTCGCCATGCAACCATCCCCGATAATATGCAATTCTTGAGGGATATTAATGTCTTTTGAGGGTAACTTTAATGGTAATTATGTAAAATAGCTACTTAGTTATTGGATCTTTTATGGATTGAGTGTTTATAAGAAATTAAAATGTACAATGTTATAAAATAGTTTTATGTTTAAATAAAAAATATTGAAGTAGAATGAATGAGTTTTTCAAAGTTTTCTAAACCCTTTTAAATTCATCTAAATCCATATAAATTAGGGTATTTTCATGAGTTTGATAATAAAAAGATGATTTTGCCCTCGTTTTAGAGTTTTTGGTCAAAATGTGTTCTCTTTTTTTTTTATTACTTTTTTCATTTTTATTTTAATTTAGTGATAATAATAATCAAAATGATATTAGTATAATAATTAAAATTCCTATAATTAAAATCTATGGCCAAAATATTTAATTTTTATAAAATTAAATTCTTCATCTATAATTAAATTAATTTTTTATAAAATATATAAATTAACATATTTATATTAATTCTCTTAAATATAAATATAATATTTTCACTTAAATAAATTAACATTAAATTTGTTTAAATTAAATAAGAAATCATTCATAATTAATTATTTTCATGATATGAAATATTTCTCATAAATGATTTGATTTCTCAAAATTAATAAAATTATTCTCATATGAGAATTTAATTTCTAATAATTAAATAAAGTAGATTAAATCAAGTCACATAATGTTCTTAATTAAATTAAATTAATCATTAACATAAGTGAATTTAAATAAATCAAATATGATTTAATTAAATTTCTTAAATATTCATTTAACATAATTTGTTTACATAACATAATTAACTTAAAATCATTTAATTTGTTGAATTAGTATATATATAAGTATTTTTATCAATTTTTAAGTTAATATTTCATTTAATTTCATTTCAAATAAATAAAATTAATTTCAAACTATTCTTTTTAATTTCTATCATTTCAAATACAAATATAATTCAATAATTTATTTTCAAACTAAACTCATCTATTTCATTTCACTAATAATTCTTTCAACCATTTATAAACCCTCAATCCAAATAAACCCTTAGTCTTCAAACGAAAACATATGGGGGTATTAGCATGACCCGATTACGTTTGGCGTGGAAAAGCTCAGATTCATAGTTGTGAGGTGAGATATACTCAATTTTTGCTCTCTAAATTGATCTCTGTTATGATTTTCATCTCAGAATATAGCATTGTCTGAGGGATCAACCATGTTTAAGGATTCTGGCAGGAGCTTGCAACGGGATCTGAAGAAGATTGTGGATACACAGGTTCTCGCATTTGAAGCGAGACTAGATGGGCAAGTATAAGTGAGCATTTTGAACGATAAATTATTTACTCCATTTTTATAGCGTGGCTATTAATAATGTAAGAAGTATAAGAATCTTTATTTTTTCGATTTTTCAGTTGCAGCCCACCGAAGTAAATGTTGCCAGTCATCCCATACAGAGATTTGTTGTTTGGTTTGGAGGTTCAGTTCTAGCATCGCACCTGAATTTTTTGCAGTATGAATTTCTGCTTCCTGTTGGGATACTATAATTATCATGGCTACTGCATCCATTTTCAAAGGATTCTGCAATATAATATATATATATATATATATATAGTTTCTCTTTTATTCCCTTCTTCCTTTCAGGTGCCTGCCTTTTAATTTCTGGGTCAGGAAATTATGATCTTTATAGGTTGACGGAGAATATGAGGGGCTTTTTGGCGGTGAAATTCTTCATAATACAATGTTGAATTGGTTTTGTTAGTTGCCAAGATATATATAGGAAGAATTTGAAATGTATTTTATTGTTTGAGACAGTCATTGGGCGCGTAATAGCTCCGTTCATTTACTAAGCTCATAGTTGCTAATGGGTGTTTTGCAATTTTTCTTGATCACCATTACCGTGACAGTAATTTGGCTAACTATTGCTTAATGTTTAAAAGTTTTCTTGTTTTTTTCCATGACCCTGTTCCTAGAACCTTATCTGTTCTCAATTATGAAATTGTTTCATGTACATTATAGCTGATTATGTGCTGTCTTTTTTTTATAGAGATTACATAGGTCTGCATTGTATAATACCATTAAATTTGATCTGTATTAGGCCAGTCAGGAGAGTCTGCTTCAGATTCAAAGATGTTGGTAGAGCAAGAGCCACACTATTATTTGGAGATGGTGATCTTCTTCCATATTCTAATAACAATAGAGTTTTAGGATATGATACCTTTATTGGCAAAAAGTTGGATCCATCACTTGGCATTGAGTTACACCTAATGCAACAGGTTTTGGAATGCTCCCATCATAATTGTTTTTTTTTTTTTTCTAAGGATGATGAATATAATCTGGATCTTCCTACATATGGATTTGCTTCCATACCAGAGGCTATTGAAGATATTCGTCAATGCAAGGTTAGGTTGTTTATTGCTTTTTTAATTGTGGGATCCAGTATGTTTAGCAATTACTTCTTTTAAAGGTTTTAATGGTATTGATGTGAGGATGATGATGCAATTAGTTATTGTTTTTGACGATGAATATTGAGAAAATGAGAAAGACCTAATAATGGCCACTTCAAAGGCAACACCTGAAGCTATGGCATTTATTGTCAAGCATGGAACTGGGATAGTATGTGTGAGCATGAAAGGAGAAGATTTGGAGAGGCTGGAACTTCCACTAATGGTAAATCAAAAGAAGAATGAGGAAAAACTTTGCACCACATTCACTGTATCAGTGGTATGTAGCTAAAACTTTGCTTGATGAAATTTAGAGGCTATTGTTTTCTCTCTATTTTTTAAATTGTCATAGGTATCTGTGCAAAGTTTGGAACATTTTCTTTTTTATATGCAAGCTCAAGATCGCTAAGGTTTCTCTTTTAATTTATGCTTTCTCTTTTCTTAAATTTTCTTTGTTATTGTTATTATTTTTAAAGAAAAATATAGATTGCATCAAAAAGGAGTGAGAGGAGTTGAAAATTCTGATGCGTTATTCTAGCTTTTTCATTAGTGAGTAAAGAGGCTCTTTAGAAATACCAAAGTAGAAACCTGTTCCAGGATCCTTATACAAAATCTTGGAGTACAACACACATCCTGTTGGAGCGGCCTTGGTAAACCCATAGGGAGTAAGGAGTAACACTCTTGACTTAACTTTGTGTGATAATCTGAAATTTGGTTGTGGAATTTTGTTCTCTTTTTGTATGTTGGGGTGAATAAGGAGCTGAAAATTGTGGTGCATTAGAAATTGATTCCAGCTTTTTCATTAGTGAATACAGAGGCTCTTTAGGAAAATGAAAGTATAAACCTATTCCAGTTTCCTTAAAATCAATTTCTAATATAAAGGTAAATGTTCATTTTATTTCTTTCTTTTAACCATCATGTTCGCTCAAGCTTTAGAATACTACTTTTTCTAAAGATTTTTTTGCATGTATATGTGGTTGAGATTCATCCCATCGGATTTCAATGTTGAAAAGGACACACACGTGCACGCAAAAATATTTGTGCACTTATAGCACTTGCCCTTTACTCTTAACGTTTTTCCAAAATCAATATGCTTTGGGAACTGACTAATTATTTCATTACTAACCTAATGACTCTGCTCATGCTTTATTTCCTTTCTGTTTGCAAATGTTTGTAACAAGTATTTTAATATGCTTGGTATTTAGCAGTTTATCTAACCCACAAGGCAGTTTTTTATCAATTTGGTCATTGGGTAGGCTGGATTTTGATGTCGTTCCCGAAACTTTTGTGCGTTATGCAGGAAGCAAATCAGCTTCATATGTAGTCTTTAATTGCAGTACTTTTTACGGAACAAGTAAATGATAAAATGAGATATGATAATTTCAGATGTAACTACTTAGTTATTGAAATGTGCTTTCTACTTGGTAACATGTATGTGCTTTTAGCATTCTTTTTGCCTCAGAGATCAAGATAAATGATTGAATTAAACATGAGTGCAAATTTCCTCTGTTATCGTATTAATTAGATTTTCCTTTCAATTCTTTATACATCCAGGCCAAAGAAACACAACATAGAAGAGGGGAGAAGATCAGACGGAAACTTCCTCTGCTTAATCAACTCAAGACAGATTGCAAAGCCAAAAAGAAACTGACGCTGATAAAATTGTTTATTCAAATTTGAACCAGCCTAATAAAGTTTGTCCTGATGTGCCGAAGGGAAGGCTGATGTCTCTTGGAACTTTGGAATTGATGTGTGATGAACAAGACACAATGTTTATGACAGCTGCCTTTCCCAGTGGATTAATAGGCCCACTACAAAAGCAGAGAATTGCAATAGCAAGAGCAATCTTGAAAGATCCATGAATTTTACTCTTATATGAAGCTACCAGTGTGCTAGATATGCAGGGTCAGAAAGGATGGTTCAGGATGCATTAGATAGGATGTTAGTATTCCATTTATAGGTCATGATGGTTGCTAAGAAATTTTACAGCCTGTTTATGTTAATTATTATGTAATTTTTTTTCCGCAATAACGCACCGGTTATTACCTAATATAATTTGTCTCTTCATGCAGCTCATATTGGAAGAGGTTGCGAGCTTATCGTAGCCACAACCCATCTAATCAGGAAAGGATAGCTCATCAGAAGTTGATTCTATTAGAGAAGAGACTCCCGATCAGAAAGGAGTCCGAATCCCGCCCTAGTGTAACTCACAATTTATCCAACCCCTGTATAAAGTCACCACCAGTATGTCTCACGCTAACGTTCGCTCGTTTTGTATAAATAAATTTGTACGGTGAATGCATCTACGGTAGCACATGGTAATGCAGTTTGATATTCCAAACACAACCTTACACCTTGTTTGGATGGGGTGTTTGTAATGGATTAGAAGGGTTATTAATGAAATGAAATGGATTGATTTGGTTTGGAAAGAGTGTTAAATTATATTTATGTTTAAGATGATAAGAATGGAATGAAATGGTTTGAAAGTAATTTTGTTTGTTTGCACAAGAATGAAATGGAAGATTAATTTAAAAATTGACAAAAATACCCTTATACATACAAATATAATTTTCTTTTATTTTTTCATTTATCAAATATTTAATATTAAAATAGAAATTTATTGTTATTATTCAAAATTATATTTTATTTTTATTCACAAAAAATGCGAACAATTTTTTTTTTATAATTTTTCCTAAAAAATTAAATATAAATTGTTTAAAAAGTTAAAATTTTTTAATTAAGAAAATAAATTATCATATCTCAATTTCATTAGCAGCAGAAACTTTTGTCGGATAATTAGACAAGTCCATGTCCACAAGTGACATATTTGTTGTGGGTCGAATATGGAAGAAGAAATGGTATTACAAAAAGGGCGAATATATAATTTTAATGTCTCAAATAATGTGAGCTGGTGGGTGTTTGCAGTTTATTGATTTGGAAGGGCTTGGATGGGTTTACCAAACCCTTCCAAACTTTTTCATTCCAATTCATTCCTACTAATACAAATACTAAATTTTTTTCTAAATCAATCTAATTCATTACAAACACCCCATCCAAACAAAATGTTAGAGTTAATCTGGATGGTGGCACAGATAGAACGATAGCGGATTACGACGTCTTGTTTGTTCGAATGCTTTATAATTTGATTTGTATCGATCTCAAGTCTAAAAGTTTAGCCTCATCTCCATATACATCTGTCGTCAAATCACCACCTTATGATTTAAGACATCGGTGTGCTGGGCTTATTTTGAATACTCATTTTCCTATTGGGATGGGAATTCTCAAATTGAACTCCAAGTTCTACATGCTGGGCGGCGAGGAGGTTGATCCTTCAATTATGGATAATGATAGATCAATTAGCTTGATATTCCCCGGAACGTGTATGAATTCTACCCAATTCAAAACTCTACCACCATCCCGTCTATGAAATTTCCTAGGGCCCTACCTTTTGTGGAAATAATTGAAGGGAAAATCTATGTTTTCCACAGGAATGGAGGTGTTAATGGTGTCCTATGTTCAAATCGACAATCTTTTGTAGTTTTGGATCCACTTTCTGATAAGATTAAGTGGGAGGTGCTAGATGATCCCCCCCGTTTTATAATGAGCCCGGAAGCTCAATTGCAGGCCATTTTATCATTGGTCATAGGATCTACGTTAGCACCTCTGCAAATGAGCCCGGGATTTTGACACCCGCACCAGGAAATGGGAGACTTACTCTCACCAATATTTAGATAAATATAAATTGCCCCCGAGGCATTGTTTTCCAATCGATGGAATGGTGGTGTCAGGACCAGGATTCAACAATGATGTAATCCTTGCTTTCCAAGAGACTAATTGTGCATCTCCAAACTGCTAATGTTAAGATGCAGGTTTTGGCTTACCTTGTTTTCCCAAAAGATGGGCGTTTCTACTGTTACCAATCACTTTCAGTTGTTGATGTCATCCGTGGCATTCCCATCGGCATGGATGACTTTCATGCAACTAGTTTCCTGAGGATTGGATTGGAGGAAAGCAAAATGTGTGGCGTTAATGGTTGATCGCTGACCACAGCTTTTCCTCTGTGTATCATTGTTTGCTGTCTCCAAATACATTGAAGCCGCTGATGAGAACATCCGTGCCAATGCTCCATTTCCACAGAAGGAGTTCTTGTTAATCCAGGTTCAGAATCAGCATGCCTTCTGCATTGATAAACTTGACGATACTGATGACTGCATCTTAGGGGCATTCTTGCTTTATGATACTGCTACATTGCTAGCGCACACCAAGCCACCAAGAGTTCAGGAAAAGGAAGTGGAAGATAGTTAATTTCTAGTTAGGCCATTGTGGTGTGTTTCTGCCTGTTTCTTTTTTAGCACAACTCTAAAATAGTTGCTTATGTTATGGATAATGGATTTTTCAAGTTTGCGCACCTTGCTACCTTTTTCTGACTTTCGTTATAACTTGAAAAAACATTAATGTAGTTGAAATGGTCGAGTTAGGTGGCACATACATCATATGTATTTAATGTGTAATGAAATTTCTCTTGGTAAAGCCATTGCCAAACGATGCGAACCAGCTATCGCAGAGGCCATCGCCATTGGTGAAATTTTGTTGATCTTAGATTCTACTAGCTGGCCAAAGCTTATCGGTGAAAGTGATGTCATTTCCGTAATTAATTGTGTTAAATCTCTTGAAAAGGCCTCATCAGCTCCAGCTTTTATAAGATGATATTAGCAGTAGGGTGAGTAAGAACTGATATACACGGAAGTCTCTATCAAAAAATATTTGAAATTGAAAAATATTTGAAAAAATGACTAAATCAATCAAATTGAATAATATATATACATAATTTTTTTGTAAATTTAACTTTTTTAAAAGAATCTAAAATATTTAAATACTCAAATTAAATCAAACCATCTATTAGTTTTAAATATTTGAATTGAATTAAATTAAAAATCGATTCAATTTGAGATACATATGTTTTAATTTTAATTTATAACTAATTTTTATTTTTTAAATATTTAATATTTTATTTAATTTTAAATAATTGATTCACAGATAATCAGATCCGACCACCCCCTGTTTAGAACACTTGCTTTAAAGTTTTGAGTAGGACAGGCAACATGGCAGCACACTAATTTGTAAAGTCGGCTATTTCTAATTATAATTTAGTTTATTGGAAGGGAAGAATGGCGACGGGGCTGGACGTCAATCCCGTCCCTGCAGCCCCCGCCTTTTTAATGGAGGAATAATATTCCCTAAAAAAAAAAAAAATGGTCACGGGGTCCTACGTTTATGTGCCATATACTTAAAAAACTTATGATACAACTTTATAAAAAGAATACCACTTTTTTTTTCTTGGAGAAGGATAGAGAGAGTAGTCCTTTAGTATGCAATTCAACTAGGAGATTTTGGTATCTTATGTCTCCAATGATCATTAAAAAAAATAGCATTTTTTTAAAAAACATTCTTTTTCTAAGAAATAAATTACTAAAAAAAGCGAGCATTATTTTAGGTTATCATCTTAAGCTTTAATTTGTCTTATTATACCTATTAATCTCGGATTATCACATAAACTTTATAGTAGGACTGTAGTTCTTATGGTAATGATGTTGGGAACACTAAGTTGGAAGAGTTTTAATTGGCTTTGGCTATCTCAACTTGAATGGTCGAATTGTACGGATATGTAAACAAATGCTCCATAATATTGGTACATTTGCCTCTAAAGAAGGGGCATTAAATGATCCATAGGTACATCCATCAACTCCCTATCTATGACGTACCATTGGTATTTATTGGATCTAATCTGCAGGTCTACGAACTCATAGTCCATACATAATAATTCTACGAATTTACACCACTAACTTTCTAGTTTTAATCTTGCAATCATTTTATTTTAAAAACTCAAGGGAAGGAAGGAATTGAATTTTCAACTAAAAATGGGGAGAACTTTGAATATGAACAGTTCTAATGAACTAATTATTCAGATAAGAAGACAAATCTTTCATAATGAATTAGTGCTTCAGACAGTGTTAATGGGTACTTAGCACATGACTTCCCTTCCTACTTCTCGTGTGTAGTGTTAACTCTTCAAAAAGCACACAAAACGCTTTAAAAGTTTATGTTGTTTTAGTAATGGTGAGGAAAAATTATATATACTATATATAAAAATGACTAATTAAAAAAAATTGACATAAAAATATATATAAAATTTTAAATTAATAGTAATAACTTTAAATTATATATAAATTTTAATTGAATGGATAATATTTTTAATGTTTAAAAATAACTACAACTAAATAATATTTATATAAATTAGTATTAATTTATTTTTCAAATATTTAAAATATTAAGATAAATATAATTTAAATTCAAAAATTTTTTAAAATTTTAAATAAAAATTAATTAGTTAATTTTTATCACAATCCTTTACTATACTAACTTCATTATAATTATAATTTTTATTATTTTATTTACATGATAATAATTTTTTAAAATTATAATATACTATAAAATAATAATTTTTAATGATTACTATATATAAAAGTGACTAACTAGTAAAAATTTTTTTAGACATAAATGAAACTTTTTTAAATTAATAATAATAACCTTAAGTTATATATAAATTTTAATTGAATAAATAATATTTTTAATATTTTAAAAGAAATTTCAACTAAATGATATTTTTATTTTTAAGTTAATGTTAATTTATTTTTTAAATATTCAAAATATTAAGATAAATATAATCTAAGTTTTAAATTTTTTAAATTAAATAAAAATATAATTAATTAATTAATTAATACAATCTTTATTATACTAATTTGATTATAATTATATTATTTTATTTACTTGATAATTTTTTATGAAATAATAATATATAAAAGTGGTTAAGTATAGGAGTGGATGACCCAAAGTTTTTTTAAAAATGATATCGTTCTTCAATCAAATACTTGTAGAGTATATATAGAAATTTGACCTCCCTAAAAATTGAAATAGCCATATAGTATAAAATTTGTCTTATAATATTAAAATTAACCCCCTAAAAATTAAGATGAAGTTCCACCACTGGCTAAATAGAAAAAAATTTTGAATATAAAAAGATATAAAAATTTTTAAATTGACAGTAATAACCTTAAATTATATAAATTTTAATTAGATTTATAACAATTTTTTATAAAACTAATTATTATTTTAATTTTTAAATTTGTGGTATCTTAAATCTATATTATGTTTATTATATTTTAATCTTTTAAAATTTGTGATATTTAAAATCTATACTATATATAAAAGTGACTAAATATAGAAAATTTTTCTAGACATAAAAGGGTATAGAACTTTTATAAATTGATAATAGTAACCTTATATTATAAATGTTTATTAGATGGATAATATTTATTTATAGAACTAAATATTTTTTTAATATTTAAAATAATGGATACTATTTCAAATTTGAAACTTGTAATTATTTAAAATAACTAAAATAATCAATAAAAATATTTATTTTTAAAATTATTTTTATTTTGTTTTTTAAATATTTTATTTATACTATATATAAAAGTGATCTAACTAGAAATCGATACTATATATAAAAGTGGCAAATTAAAAAAAAAATTCTAGACATAAAAGAGTATAAAACTTGTTTAAAGTGACAATAGTAACTTTAAATTACAAATTTTACTTAGATAGATAATATTTGTTTATAAAAGTAATTATTATTTCAATATTTAAAATAATTGTGATTATTTAAAATAATGGATACTATTTCAATTTTGAAATTTCTAATTATTTAAAATAACTACAGTAATGCATAAAAATATTTATATTTTTAAATTAGTTTTACTTTATTTTTAAATATTTTATGTTTATTATATGTAAAGTGGGCTAGCTAACGAAAAATATTTAAACATAAAAGAGTATAGAATGTTTAAAAATTAATAAGGATGACCACAAATTATAAATTTTAATTAGATAAATAATATTTTTTACATAACTAATTATTATTTCAAGCTTTAAAATTTATGATTATTTAAAATAATTGAAATAATGGATATTATTTCAATCATCAAAATTTTTGATTTTTTCATATATCTGAAATAATAGATAAAATATTTATATCTTTGTTTGATAACCATATACTTAAAATTAAAACATTTAGCATTTATTTTTTTTTAAGATTGTTTGATAAATATTTTTTTAAAATTTTTTACTCTTTTAAGTGTATTTGATAATACTTTTTTATTAAGTACTTAATTTTAAAAATCATTTAATCTGATAAGTAAAAAATTTTTACTTAATGGATTAAACATAGAAAAAATTACTATTTTGATATATTCATTCGTTATCACAATTTTTTTCTATTGATAAATGATATAATTAATAATTTTAAATGTTGAAAATTAAATTATATGATAAATTTTATAAAGTATGTAATTATCTTATCTTAAATTTATTTGTTAGATTTGATGTTTTTGAGAAATTAATATTTATTCAATGACCAGTTAGCTTTTAAATTTTTAATATTAAAATTATTCAATTATTAAATTTTAAGTATTAAAATTATTTAGTATTTAATTTTTTAACACTTAATTTTTAGTTTTACCAAATAATGTCTTATTTTATTTTTTAAACCCATATTATATATAAAAGTGACTAACTAGAAAAAAAATAGATAGAAAAGGTATAATTTTTTAAATTGACCATAGTAACCCTAAATTATAAATTTTAATTAGATAAACAATATTTTTTTATAGAACTAATTATTTTTTAAATATTTTAAATTTTTTATCATTTGAAATAATGGATATAATTGTAATTTTTAATATTTGTGATTATTTAAAATAACTAAAAGAATGGATAAAAATTGTATATCTTTAAATTAGTTTTTATTTTATTTATAAATATTTTATCTATAATATATATAAAATGGGCTAACTAGAAAAAAAATTTAGATATAAAAGGATATAAAACTTTTTTAAATTAACAATAATAACTTTAAATTATAATTTTTAATTGGATGAATAATAAATCTTTGTAGAACTAATTGTTATCTTAATTTTTGAAATTTATAATTATTTGAAGTTTCTAAAATACTGGATATTATTTTAATTTTTAAAATTTATAATTATTTAAAATAACTTAAATAATAAATAAAAATATTTATATGTTTAAGTTAGAGTTCCTTTATTTTTTAAAATATTTTAAAATTATAATAAATTTTATGTAAGTTTAGAAATTTTTAAAATTAAATAAAAACTTGATTAGTTAATTAATTACGATAATTATTTATTATTTAAATTTAAAATTAATTATATTTATTTGTTAATATTTTTTTCTCTTTTTTGTTTTCTTCGTACATAGTATTCATATATATATATATATATATATATAAAATAATACTAATTATATAATTTATATATATAATTATATTTATTATTATCAATTTTAAAAAATTCTATAGTTTTTAAGTTTAGGAAAAATTTTTCTTTTAGTCACTTTTATGTATAGTATGAATATTATATATAGTTAAATATAGATT